>PVJA010017743.1:15227-41275 GCA_004027025.1 Myocastor coypus | reverse complement strand
CTCCCTGCCTCCCTCCCTCCCTCCCGCCCTCCTCAGTGCATGTGCTCACGGACATATTAGTAAGTCCTGGACAGCTCAGAGGCCAGCAGCCTCATCCAGCAGCTCCTTGCTGGTCAGTCACCTTTGAGGTTTCTGCAGTACCACAGGTTCAGAATTCCCTCCTGGATTCTCCCTTGGATCTTTTCTAACTTATGGTCTGAGCTCCTCTTTCATATGCTTTTAGCCTCTTTGGTGAAGTCTCCCCTCTTTTTTGCTCCCTTCTTCCCTCCCTGCTCTGCCTCGTCTCCCCACTTAGACCTGGTCCTTCACACTGAGCTACCTCCTCAGCCCTTTTTCTCTTTTGGAGAAAGGTTTCCTTAGGCATTACCTGCATGGACATGGCCAGCAGGCAAGTTGGTGCAGGGGAGTTTGGCCAAACCCTCCGTTAAGTAGAGCAGGGCAAGCTCACTTTGGGTTGTTTGCGAGCTGATGTTCTAGGTGTCCACAAGCCAGTCTCTAAGTCCAGGGACACTGAGCAGGTAGCGGGGAGTAGTGCAGGGTAACTTGTGCATTCTGTTCAATCAAGCTGAGAGTATCTTTACAGGTCACCATCCAGTGAGGTGAACTCATGGGCACTGCAGCTTCTAGGACCTTTGCAGTGAGGACAGAGCTTAGGAGACCTTGTGACTGGGCAGTGAACCCTTGTGCTCAGAGGAGGATGCTCTGAGCCAGGACCGAGGGCTTCCTGACCGCGGCTTCTGTGTTAGCCAGGGTACTGTCTTTATTCTGTGAATTGAACACCACCCCCATGATACGTCAGAGAGGCTGTGGAGATTCAAGCGCTGCCCTTAAGCAAAAGCACCATGTCCACTCTGACAACCAAGGGTCAGGATGACTTTGTTTTTGTAAAGCTGGGGATAGAACCCAAGGTCTTGTGCATTCTGCTTATTGGCTTTGCCCTTGAGCTATGTGCCCAGCCCATGAAAACATCTGGACATCACCTACACCATGGCTAATGACCTCTCTTCCTGTACAAAGACTAAAGCGAAGTGAAATCCCAGACACTTTGAAAGGTAAGATGTTAATCATCTGATGTCTTATGATTGAAGAAAACAACAGAGCAAATGGAGGGGCCCGGCAGGATGGCTCAGCGGTCTAAAGCGCCTGCTTGGGAAAGCTCGGGCGGCTTCAGGGACCGCAGTTTGATCCCTGGCACCACATGATGCACCAGCCCTGCCCTCGGGGCCGGCTGAGCCGGCCATAAAAATGAGTGAATAAACAAACAAAGGTTCTGAAACAAGGAAAGAAAAAAAAGAGCAAATGGAAAAAAAAATCTTAGCCTGCTCTTTTTTTTTTTTAGTTGACAGTTATTCACATTTATTAGGCACCAAAAGTATACTGCATTGGCTACTATGGAAAAAAAAATTATAAGCTCCCCCCTACTACTGGAGCACACGGAGGCATCAGCCCATTGCAATACTTAACTTAGAAGTGGCTACTTTGACAAGTATGGATGGGGTGACCTAAAGAGTTACAGTGCTACCGCACTGAACATGACCCCAGGAAGATTAACCCGCATTGGTTACCAGGAGAAAGCACTTGGAAATCCACAGGATCAGAGGACTGTGGGGCCTGCAGATGGCTGCCCAGCTCTTCAGCCCGCAGGCGAGGGAGCCGCCGGCCTGGCCTGCGTCCGAGCGCTTCACACGGTTGGTGCCTGCTGGCACATTCAGCTCTGCAGTGCTTGTCACAGAAGCGTGTGCGCTGTTTGTAGCTAAGCCATCTCTGGCGCAGGCCCGGCGAGCTGACCTCTGGGAAACATTTAATTCACAGGATAGCATCACTGAGGGCCCTTTGGCCACGGGAGGGGACCCTGCCACGCACTGTGAGAGCAAGTGTGGCTGCGCAGGTCACTCAAGCTTCGGGGATGGGAGACAGCAGTGTGTGCTTTCTGGGTCCGCATCTTGGTGTGGGCCTGACCGGCGCTCAGCAGTCGCAACCTACACCAACGCCTTCCCCGTGGCTTGGGGGTGCAGGATCCTGCCGGCCACTGCGAGGCCCACCGAAGGCGCTCATACTTCTTGTCAGTGCACAGACTGTTTTCAACTACTGAGCGCACAGTCTCAGCTACACAGTGAATATTTTAATCGCTCGTGATTCTTTTAACTCTACAATGAATCGTTCTTAAGTTATCTAAACACAGAAACAATTTATTCTACAACGTGCATGATCAAGTTTTCAGAATTTATATATAAAAGCGTGAATGGACCATCCTGAAATATTCTTTATGATAAAACAATGCCAGAGATTAACAAAAAACAAAAACACTTTCCTCCCAGAAATGATAGCACAACAGCAGCATTTAAATAACGTTCTTAAAGCTTTGAGTGACAAATTTATCCAGAAAGACTGACCCAGGTACTTTATTAGCCTGCTCTCTTGAAATAGAAAATACATGGAGGTTTTCTTTGATCGTGTTCAAGCATAACTGAAAATGAATATAATGACTTATAGCTGCACGCAATCTATGTATCATGTTCATAAAATAAATACTTCAAGTGTAGTATGATGTATATATGTAGCATATAACATACGATACATAGTATATATTGTTATATGTTACATTATGACATATCATTTACTAAATATAAATACCATTCAGAGGTAAAAGCCCTAGTGGATCTGAAGGACCCTGGAAAGTTCTGGAACCTAGAGACCATCATGCTGTCAGCTGGACTTCGACTGAGCCAGGTAGGCTGGATAGAGATCCAGAGCACTTAGCTCACGGAGCTCCAGCCCTGCTCTGCACTCTATGACCTCTTAACCTTGAGCTGGAGCCACAGGGATCTCATTTTAGTTGGGTGTGAAGTGACCACCGGGTCACGGATGCAGCAGGACCCATAGCTGTCCCATGAGTCAATGCTCCTGCAGGCAGGACCGCCATGGTTGGCTGCTGGCTCCTGTTCCTGGGCACCTGCCCCCCAAGCTTCGTGTGAAGGAGCTCAGAGGGTCACTCGGAGGCAGGCTTCTCTGAAGCATCTATTTGTGTAAAGGAATCTCTGTTTTATAACCTTCTGGCTGAAAATGAACTCTCATATTGACTTTTATAATATCCCTTGAAATAATTATCTAACTCTTTGCCACTCAGCTGGGTAAATTGCTGGATAAGAAATTGCAGAGAATGTTATAGATGCATTTTTAGCAAGATGAGCTTGGATTCTTTTGTAGTGGAATCAGGTTATTTTATTTTGTTTTTTTTTTTTAAAAAACAAAGCCTAGTAAACAAAATGCTAAGTATCGACACCATGGCTTTTGCAACACAGGGGCTTATAATTGAAGGCAGTGGGCATTAGCCATGAACGAGTGCATTTATCGACTTGAGTTCTTTGTGCTGTGGGAGGTTATGCAACCGCTTTGAGGTTAGAGAATAAAATATCAACTGGAAATAAATCCCAAAGCAGTCTAATAGGCTCAGGCCTTACTGCTGCTGTTGTTTCTTTATTCCCCTCCCCCCAAATTATATACAGCTGGCTTTATAGCCATCTGTCTGGGGCAGTTTGTCTGCAGAAGAGCTAATTAAGGGGAAAAAGATTTGTCGTGGCAAGAAAATGCTGACAGCTCTGATGGCTCTCGCGGGAACAAAACCTTATTAGAAAACTGTCTTGTTTATTCACTTTTATTGCTCTCGGTTTGCTGTCTACTTCATGGTCCTTTTGATGCCTTAGCAGGGGATGCGCTGTTTTCGCAAAGGAAGTGCGCCTTGCTCAGAGGAGGGCGAGTCATTTCTGGGCTACTTTGCCCGTGCTGGTAAACTTTCCCATGTTTCCCTTGGAGCCTACCCTCTTTCTGTGGCCTACTTCAAAGAATTGCTTACCGGTGGTTATAGACACGCACTGCATGTGCTTCTATTTAACATCAGTTTTGTCACTGTAGCCACGTGGAGTGCAAAACTGATTGACATTCATGTTATTCCCGATGCTGTACAGCTACCAGAGTGACCCGTTCCTGAAGTGGTTCCATCTCCACATGGTCAGCATTTTTATTTTTGGAAGACACAACCATGGATCTGGGCCCTTGGGGTGCCGGCTCTGGAGCTCCTCCGGGCAGATGAGTGTCCTTGTTCCTGGCACCTGGAAGAGACGAGGAGGGTCATCGTCATTTGGATTTCCCACCACTGGCAGGGATTTGAGCCGAGGCCAGACAAGGACTCACTCTCCTGCAATGTGATGTCCTCATGAAACCGTGGTGTCCTCTCAGTTTTTCAAAAAGTACTATATGCCTTCTCCATATCCAGGGCCCACTCTCCCTGCTGACAATCAAGCATGGAAAAGAAAACACTGTTTTGCTTATTCCTTTGGGTGACAAGGAGAGGAACAGCTGGGCACTGGGCACCGTTGCTGGTATCCTTTCCAGTTTCTGCAGCTCTTTCAAAAGCCCAGGCAGGAAGTTTCTTTCTGCGAGTCATGCATACTTTCAGGAGTGAGGAGGAGGCTAACAGAAGAGACCTTGCTCCTTCAGGGCAATGGCTGGCTTTTTATCTGAATGTGGTTAAATTATAACCAAGCTGGTTCCTTGCCGGAGCTCTGTGAAATTTCCAACAGAAGCCATGGAAGACCATCTGTTTCTTATTTCACGAGTAAAAGATCTATTTGAGGTAGTTTCCTCCTTCTCCCTCAGTATATGGAATTTGAGATGCACACTGAATACTTTGAAATAGCTTTTAAAAATAAAATAACCCTAGTTGACCTACTAAATCCATCAGAAAAAGCAAACAAGGATTCAGTGGGTATCTGGGTATCACTGACATCATTTATGCTAGCAGGAGCGAACTCTACCCTGTGTCTCACTGGAAGTAGTACCTTCTTCCCAGAAGCAGCATACCCCTTTGAAATTTATTAATACTTACTTGGTGTTATTTCCTTAACCCAGTCTTGGGAATTTAAAAAAAGAGAAATTTTGTAGGAAAAACTAAGACATTTTTCTGCTGTCAGAGAACTTATTTTTTTTTGGACTGTAGCCACCAGCATGGGCAATATCCGAAACATACAGGCAAGAAAAAGAAGCTCATAAAGCTCAGACAATATTTATGAGTTATTATTCTAAATTTGCATGCCATATGAAATTGCATGTGAACTGTGGAGTTACATAGTATGCAGAGGCCCATGGAAGCACCGACATTGTCTTCTGTTGGCTCTTGTTTTTCATCTCTTGGATTTGCTTTCTGTGGTATCAATTGCCCAAGGTCAATAAGAATAAGGATGAATTAGATGCTGTAAGGTGTTAGATAGTGTAACCATATCCATACAAATGGTGGGATCAAAATGTACAGGGAGCATTGGACTAAGGCATTTGTTACATTAAGAAACACATCACAGTGCTGGCGAGATAGCACAGCAGACCAAGCGTCTGCTTGGGTAGGTGCAAGGACCAGGGTTTGATGCTGGCCTCATCCCTGGGTGTGCTGAGCCAGCCACAGATACCAGACATGGCGGTGCATGTCTGTAGGCCCAGCTCTGGGTGGGGGGAAGAGCTGCTGAAAACAGGAGGATCACTACCAGTCCAAGCTACACAGTGAGGCCCTGTACCAAATATATAAAAAACAAAAAAAAACAAAAAAACAAAAAAATCCACATCACACTGCTTTTAAGTCCACTCAAAACACTCCCTTCCTTCAAACACACATACCCACCATTGGTCTCATGTTTGGAAACTGTTTTGGAAGAACTCTCGTATGAGGGTCTTTTTCTCTTTGTAATGAATTTGTTACAGAATCTCACTTCGCAGCTCGGACTAATAATGCTCCTCCTCCTTTCAGCCTACGCGGCGCTAGGATTACAGGCAGACACCACCACACCTGGTTTTGGTGGCCGGGTGGGGTTGGCGCAGCCTGCGGTGCTGAGGATTGAACCCCGGACCATGAGCTTGCCTGGGTAGGAGCTTAGTCAGCTGAGATATCTCACCAGCCCTCGTGAGGGCCTTTCAAACTTTTTTCTATTTATCAAATTTTTTTTATTACATTTTAGATGCTCATAATGGTATCATCGCAGGGAGTTTGGACCTGTACAAGATAAATCTTAGTTTTTCTCCATTCCTCTTCCCTCCTTGCAAGCTTCTTTCTCTTCTTATGTACAAAAGCTGTTTCCACTTTGCTTCTCCTTGTTGTGGTGTTTAAACAGATGTGCCCAATTTATTTCACTTAAGTGTATGGTCTCCAGGTGCATCTATTTACCTATAAAAATCTTAAACTTATCATTCTTTACGGTTGAATAGTACTCTATTGTATAAAAAATGCCCTATCTTTTATTCATGCATCAGTTGGTGGCCATTACGGTTGCTTCTAAGATTTAGTTATTTCATACTGTGCAGCTATAAACATGGGTGTGCATATATCACCCATGTGTTGCCTTTAACTCTTTAAGAAAGATACCAAGGATATCTTGGTGAATAGCTTGGTGAAGTGGAATCTGTAGCCCTAGTTTTTGAAGAATCTCTGCACTGATTTCCACAGTGGTTACATGAACCTACACTCCCACCAACAGTGGAGAAGGGCTCTGTTCCCCCACAGTCTCTCCGGCACTTGTTATTGGTAGATTTGTTGATAACAGCCATTCCTTCTGGAGTGTGTTAGAACCTCATAACTGCTTTTAATTTATACTCAAGTGACTGGTGATGTGAAACATTTTTCATGTATTTATTTGCTGTTACTACCTCTTCATCTGAGAAGTACAAGTTCATCTCAGATGCTCGTTTTTGGATTGGGTCTTTAAACTGGGGGTTAGGTTTTTTTTTTTTTGATGCTTTAAATATTCTAGGTATGAGTCTTTCTTCTGAGGAAGAGCTGGCAAAGTTTTTCTCCCACACGAGTTGTTGCTCCACTCTCTTAATGGTTTCTTTTGCTGTGAAAAAGCTCTTTAAGAAAAAGGAGATCCCAGTTGTTGATACTTTATGAAATTTCCTATGCCATCAGGGTTTTGCACATAACATCTTCACCTGCACCAATATCTTCAAGAGTTTTAGCTATTTTATCTTGTAGCAGACTTAGTGTTGCTGTATTAGTATTTAGATCTTAGAGCCATTCCAATTTTGATTTAGTACGTACTGAAAGATATTGATCTAATGTGAATCTTTGGAATGTGGAAAACCAGTTTTGCAGTGCTACTTTCTAAGGAGGCTTTCTCTCTTCCAGGGAAGATGTTTGGATTTTTTTTTTTTTAAATGAAGGATAGGTTTGCTGAGTGTTGGGAGTGGTTTCTGCATCTTTTAGTCTGTTCCATTGATCCTCAAATATATTTTTCATGTCAAAACCATGTTGTTTTTATTATCACAGTAATTTATGGTGTAAATTAAGTCAGGAATTTTGATGCCTCTTCCCTTGCTTTTGTTGCCTAGAATTTCTGTTTTTATTCTAGGTCTCCTGTTTCCAAATGAATATTAGGATTCTTTTCTCTAATTCCATGAGGTACATTATTGGTAGTTTGCTCAGGATTATATTTAATCTGTGTCATAAATTTGGAAGTACGGTCACTTGCACTACATTGGTTCTTACCACCCAAGAACAAAGAACATTTTTCCATGGTCTGATATGCTTTTATTCTTTTTCACAGTACAGTGGTTTTCAACATAAAAGTCCTCTACTCCCTCCATTGGGTAGATTCCTACATATTGCTTTCTTTCTTTTTTTTTTTTTTTTTTTTTTTTTTTTTTTTTTTTTTTTTTTTTTTTTTTTATCTTTTTGAGATAGGGTCTCACTATGCAGTTCAGGCTGGCCTTGAGCTCACTTTTGTAGCCCAGGCTGGTCTCGAACTCGCACTGATCCTCCTGTCTCAGCCTCCTAAGTGCTGGGATTACAGGCGTCCGCCACCACACCCGCCTTGCTTTCTTTTGATGTGAGAAGTGTTTCTCTAGTTTCTCTCTCAGGGAATTGGTCATTCATGTACAGGAATGCTATGAGTTTTTGAGTGTTAAATTTGTACTCAGCCACGCTACTGAATTTGCATGTTAAATCTCAAAATCTTTTGGTGGAGTTTTTGGAGGTCATCTATGTGGAGTGTTACGTCATTGGCAAAGAATGAAATTCTAGCTTCTTTTCCTATCATTCCTTTTATTCTTTTCTTTTTCTAATTGCTCTGACCAATGACTCTGAATCACACCGAATAAAAGTGGTTGTAATGGACAACCTTGTCGTTGTTGATTTTAGAGTGAAAAATTTGATTTTTTTTGTCCATACGATGCTAGCTGCTAGCTGCTGGCTGCTGGCTTGTGATAGATGGCTCTTATCACATTGAGATAAATATCATTTATTGCTATTGTTTTTCTTTCTTTTTCAGTATTGTGATTTTTCTGTAGGGTTCTTTAAAATCATGGATTTTGTACTTTGTCATATTTTCCTCTGCTTCTATTCAGATGATTGTGTGGCTTTTGTCTTTGTCCCTGTTAATATAGTGCATTACATTTATTGATTTGTTTATGTCGAACCATCCCTGCATCACTAAGGTGAATCTTACTTGATCATGACGTATAATCTTCTCAATTATTTGCTGCTTTCTGTTTTCAAGTATATTATTGAGAATGTTTGCATTTTTTTATTAGACAGATTGACTTTTGTTTTCTAGTTTTGTTTGGTTTCTTTTCAGCTTGGTATCAGGGTGTTGCTTAAGGAATGAATTTGGTAGTATTGCTCCTTTGTCCATTGTGTTAAAGTGGTTGATAAGTAGGAGCATTAAGTATTCTATAAATTTCATGTAGAATTCAACAACTTGCTCATTAGAACCTGAGTTTTCCTTTCTTGGTTTTATCTATCTATCTATCTATCTATCTATCTATCTATCTATCTATCTATCTATTTATTTTACATCTTTATAGGATTATTTTATGATTTTTAACCAAAGAATCAAATGCAACAGTGTACAGGAGATCTGTACACACACTAAGAATCTAACTGATGGCCTGGGATCCCACAGCAATGTCCTGCACAAGTCCATTTAAAAATGTAGAACCCATGGCAGTGCCCTCCCTGAGTCCAGCTAGAGGCCTGGAGCCCAGGACAGCATCTCATGCAAGTCTGCGTCAAGGAACTGCCCTGGAAAAGGCCAACAGTCAGTGGTGAAGGTATAAAGTCTGCACCAGTGGGATGAAGGATCGGAGGGATTTGCACTGGAGCCAGGAAGCAACTCTTAAAGAAAGAACCAAAACTCCCAGAAGTGAAGCACAACCATTCTGTGACAGTGAAGTCCTGAGGTTCTCCCATGATAAAAGCAGAAGAGTTAAATCAGGATGGCCAACATGAGTCTCTTCTCCAGGAGATTCAGCAGCACCACCTCTTCCTCTGCAGTCCTTCTTCTTATGTTGTCAGCAATCCTCTGGTGGGCCCGCCACCTCCAGCACCATACCCATTCAGTTGAACTGGGTGCTACAAGTTGCACATTCGTTAATCCACCATATCTCATTTGTGAACTCAGAGGCATTCATAAATGATCAATTAGCAGTCAGAAGTGCAAAATATGGTGTGATGTACATGAAGCATGTATCAGTCACCTATATATTTTATATACAAATGCATACTATAATATTTATATACTATAAATATTTACATATTTACACAACTAAATATATGCTCCTATAAAGAGATTTACCATTAGGAATTAGCCCACACAGTTATGTTCTTTTTTTTCCTGAAAGCTTTCATTCTTGCTTTAGTCCGATCCTTTTTACCCACCTGCTTCTCCCTTTTGGAATGAGAATGTGACTTGTAAAGTGGCAGAATCATAGCTGATAAGGTTTATCTGAGATGTAATTATTGTTACAAGGATGAGAATGTTTACAACATGCTGCTGTGTAGGGGAAGTATTTAATTTTCTTTTTAATTTTTACAGAGATAGTCAGCTAAGAGTTTGATTTGAGAGACAGATATATTTGCATAATGAGATAAACATGAGTTTTTAAGCGCCAGAGGTGGCCATGGTTTAAATCTAAGATATGCTCCAAAAGCCTCACGTGTTCAAGGTGTGGCTTTTGCAAGGTGATTTGATCATAAGAACCCCATAACTGACCTAATCTTAAGAGGTGGCACCTGCTTGGAGGGAGGTCCCAAGGTGTTATGGGGAGGGTTCTATTTCCCTTTAGGACTACCATTGCCTGATATTGGTTTATTTAGAATTTTATATCTTTATGTTCAGCTTTGTAATTCAAATGTACCCAAGAGTCGGTGCATTTCTTCTGCATTTTCCACTTATTAGAACACAGATTTTGATGATCTTTTGGATTTTCACAGGATTTGTAGTTATTTCACCCTTTTTATTCATTCTTAATTACAGAGACTGACTATTCCCTCCCCTCCTTTTGGGATGAGATTGGCTCAAGCTTTATCAATTTTATTAAGTCTTTCAAAGTACCAACTATTAAATTCATAGATTCTTTGTATTTTTTTTCTCAATTACATTAATTTGTACTCTGATCATTATAATTTCCCCCTTGTAAGAGCTTTCTTTTTTTCTTGTTCTTTTTTTCTGAACCTAGAGTCTCCAGATTAAGTTTTGGATTTTTTTGGAGCTCATTCTTTTTCTGATATTGAATTCACCAATATAATTCATCACAATAATTTTCCCTCATAGGGCTACTTTCACTGTATCCTTTGAGTTCTGTTGATTGGCATTATCACTTAATTGTAGAAAGTGTAAGTTTCTCTTTAATTTCATCTGTGGTCACTTGCTTTCCTGTGTTTATGAGGTTGTTGTGGCTTATTTTGCCATTAATTTCTAGTTTAGCTGCACTGTTGTCTGGTAATATACATGGGATAATTTCAGTTCCTTTGCTTTTAACTTAAGCACATTCTCTGAGATACAGTACGATCTAATTGGGTGAATGTCTTATGTACAGCTCAGAAGAATCTTTATTCTGATATTTTGTGGGGTGGAACATTCTATAAAGATATATGAAGGCCATCTGTAAAGATTTGTTAAGGTTATTTAGGTCTGCTAAAAGTTTTTCAGATCTGATATTTCTTTGTTGACTTTTTGTCTAGTTGATCTGGCTATTTATGATAGTGAGGTACTGAGGGTCATTGTTATAAGTGTGTTAGTGCTTATTTGATTTTTCATGTCCATTCACATTTATTTTATATAGTTGATCGTGCTGTTATTAGGTGTATATATTCATGATTTATTGTCTTGGGTTGTTATCATTGCAAAGATGTAGTGACCTTTGTACCTCTTAATCAGTCTTAGCTTGAAATCCACTTTCTCTGCAAATAGAAAAATTAACCTTGCTTTCAAATAGTTTTTTTTTTCTTTCCGAGTTCCTGTTTCATGGAGTATTTTTTCCATCCTTTGACGTACAGTCTATGAATTTATTTATTTATTTATTTTTCTGGAATCGAGGTTCAAACTCATGACCTTGCACTTTCCAGGCAGGCACTTGGGCCTCAGGGCTATCTCCCCAGCCCCTTATGAATTTATTTTTTAATTAAATACATTTCTTATATACATCATATTGTTAGATCTTGCTTCTGAATACATCCTACCAGTCTGCTCTTTTTCATTTCACTTTGAGACCATTTACATTGAGGTTTATAACTGATATGTATTATTTATTCTTGTCATTTTATTCTCTTATTGTTGGTTCCCATTTTTCTCTCTCTATTTAATTATTGTCTTGACTGGTGTCAAGGCAAGTTATGTCTTTCTAAAGTGTCAGAATATTTTCAGTGCTGGCTTGGTGGCTGTGAATTTCTTTTGGTATTTTTTTTCATGAAAGTACCTTTTTTGCTCATCAGTTTTGAAAAATAGTTTTGTGGAGTACATGAATCTAGGCTGGAGGCTGTTTTCTTTTAGGGCAGAACTACTTCATTCCAAGATCTTCTCAAGTTGAGGGTTTGTATTTAGCAGTCTGTTGTAACTTTGATGAGCTGTCCTTTAGAGGTGATTTGTTTCTTTTTTCTTTTTTAATAATCTCCCGGATTTATTTATTTATTTTATTTATTTTTTTCTTGTTTCAGAACCTTTGTTTGTTTATTCACTCATTTTTATGGCCGGCTCAGCTCGCCCCGAGGGCAGGGCTGGCACAGCATGTGGTGCTGGGGATCGAACCGCGGTTCCTGAAGCCTCCCAAGCTTTCCCAAGCAGGTGCTTCAGACCACTGAGCCATCCTGCCGGGCCCCTTGTTTCTTATCTATAACAACATTTAACGTTCTGTTTTCGTGTCACATTTCTGGTGTCTTTACTGTATATACCATCAATTAGATCATGGCTAATTGATGTTCTATAAGAGCCACTTATCTGTATTTCAAATTCTTTTTTCCATCCTTAGGAGGTTTGCTACCATGCTTTTTATATACAGGTTCTTTATTTTTATTTTTTTTACAATAATTAATACGTTGCATATTGTCTTCATCATAGCTGTTCAGAGTACAAGATGCAGACATGATTTCTTGTCTAAACATCACTAGTACAGATCTTTGTTTTCATTGCACAAAGAGAAAGTAGCTATGTATATACAGTCCAACAGTCCATAACAGTAGTGGATTAAGACAACCCACAAATTTCGAAAAGATTTTAACTAATAAGTATTCAGAAAAAGGCCTTACATCTAGAATCTATAAAGAACTATAAAGAATCTATAAAGAATGGATTATCAGCTCATCTGGCATTATAAAAGTTGTTGACTTGAGCCTTTTATAACTCAGCATATTAATATCACTTTCCTTTGTATACGTTGTGGTTAGACTTTTCTGCTGGATGATTAAGACCAAGATACATCAAGACTTGTTTACAAAAAAATGTAATTTTGTGTCTGACAAGGTCAGTCAGGTCTCCTCAGGGTTCACCCTGAAACCAGGTACTGTGGTTTGCAGAACTCTTGTCAGTGTTAGCCATCTGGATGAGTCATAGTCATTGCTTGGTCAATTTGCTCTCTCTGAAAGAGTGAGAGAATGTTTTCTCTCTAAGTGACTCTCCTTAGGCACACTATACATTATTGATCACTTTCCTCTGTGGTCCCATAATCTCCTTCAACAGGAAATTTGGGACTCCACTGAGTTATACGCTGTTACAGTACAGGTTCTTTTATCTTCCTGTGTCATCACTGACCTTGAAGGGCTAGAGCCAAAATATTGGCTATTCTTGTATCCCTTTATTTCTTTAATTATTTGGTGTGCCAACTTAAGTTGTTAACCCTCCAAAAGAGAAGCTTAATGATATTATTTCCTATAACACAGGCGCTTGAGCTTAACATCACTACCTTTCTGAATATCAGATGCCTTAGACTTCACATGAAACTGGTATTTTCCATCAATTGTTGATATTCTAAACTTTAAATTCCTATAGAATGTGAAAAAAATTGTTACACAGGGATTTAGGAACTTAACCATTTACAAAATTGTAGCAGTACACTTCTATGGCCTTTCTCCTTGTCTTACATTCTCTTTTATTACCTTTTTTCCGTCCTTTTTTTCCATTCATAATATTTATTTATTTATTTATTTATTTATTTATTTATTTATTTATTTATTTATTTTGTGGGACTGGGTTTCAAACTCATGACCTTGCACTTGCCAGGCAGGCACTTGTGCCACAGAGCTATCTCCCCAACCCCCTTTCTTTCCTTTCTATTTTTAAACAAACGTTTACTTGAGAGAGATGACAGTAGAAGCAGTGTATAAATAGAAGATCAGAATGATAGGTATTCAAGCATGGTTTAGGTAATACATATCGTTATCCTCAGTGTAGTGGCTTATTTCACAGATATCACCATATATAGTTAGTCAGGGTGAGAATCCTACCAATTACCAGCTAGTTTCAAAAACTTGTTGGAGATTTTTAGGACCATTGTCTTAACCATCTTTTGTATGTAAATCCATGGTTTTACCTCTGCAATATTTCCTAAGATTTCTCCTGTCCCTCTCTTTGCAGTTTAATCTTCAAATTGTTGCTTTCCATAGAACTATATTATACCTTTACATTTTTATTTCTTCTTTTGAGTTCTTAAATTAGGGAGACTATACGATATTATAATGGCATATTGCTCTGTGTATAGGAAATTTACACCATTCGTGTGATCTGCTTCTTTGTTGAGTCTCATTCATCTTATGTTATTCGTCTCTTCATCATGTAACAGCTGTTTGATTGATTTTTTTGTAGTTCCTTGCCATTTCTATGAAATCTTGCCTTTCACGACCACTAACAACAATACTCTCTTGTATATGTGATATCCTGTCCTCACATTGGCTCATTTTCAGTGGAATTTTTGATCTCCTGGATATCTGTTTGAATGTGTTTCGTGTGTTCTATTGCTTTCTTACAGTGGTGTTCATGGCTTCAATCACTGTCTTAAGCTCCTATTTTATAAAAAAAAAAAATCTGTATCTGTTCTAGAGTCATTAATAATGACCTTCATTATGGTCACCATTACTGCAGTTTCCTGAGGATCTTCTTTCTTTCTTTCTCTCTCTCTCTCTCTCTCTCTCTCTCTCTCTCTCTCTCTCTCTTTCTTTCTTTCTTTCTTTCTTTCCTTCCTTCCTTCCTTCCTTCCTTTCTTCCTGATTTCTTTCTTTCTTTCTTTCTTTCTTTCTTTCTTTCTTTCTTTCTTTCTTTCTCTCTTTCATTTTTTAAAAAAAAATTTTGGAGACAGGGTCTCTCTATGCAGTTTAGGCTGGCCTTGAGCTCACTTTTGAAGCCTAGGCTGGTTTCCAATTCACATTGATCCTCCTACCTCAGCCCCCCAAGTGCTGGAATTACAGGTGTGTGCTGCCATGCATGACTATTTCTTTTTGTAAAAACACTTTAAAAAAATTGAGAAAAACGACAAAATAGCAATGAAATAGTTTCAAAATATGTTAGTAGGATGGTTACAATATTTAATACAATGCATATTGCTGTCTTCATAGTATTAAGAGGACAAGATGCAGACCTGATATCTTGTCTAAACAATATTAGTACAAACATTTTTCTCAATGAATTAAGAGAAAGTAGCTGTATATGTATCCTCTCTTGTGTATACATATATACATATATAGTTTTAAATTTCTTTTTAAAGTTTCTAATAGTAGGAGAAAATATCATGGCACATCTTATAAGTAGACTGTAAGTCAAAATAAAATATGAATCATGAAATAAAAATTATAATTGAACAATATTCAGAAAATTAATTAAACATTAATTGATTAAAATGAAATTAAGTATTGCAAAATAATATTCCAAAGTTTAAATCAAATTGTAAGTCCAACTTAGAGGCTAAAATGTTGTGTATCATTTGTGTGAATCTGTCAATTCAGAGTACTCACATAATATTTGAATAGGTTAATATATGAAAGATATCAACTAAGAAAAGTTTTCCTTGGGAGTAAAGAATTACTAAGAATAAAACATAACACAAATACTGGAATGGAAAATATATGACCAGAACTTCTAACAGTTTGGGGGTAAGATACTGCACAGATCTCTAGCATGTCATGTACGTGGACAGTGTCCATGATGCTTACTGGTGGCCAGGTGTCACTTGTGAGACTGAGCTACTGCTATCTCCTTGATGTCCACCTGTAGACCCAGGCAGAATCATGATCTGTAGGGTGCAGGAGAAGTCTATTTGTAGAATATGCTGCTGGAAATATTTTGCGGCTGTATACAAAAGAATAGTTGAAAGACTGCTGTTGTATATCTCTTTTTCTCCTGCATTTAATTTTTTGCCCTATTTGGTGGGTTCTTTCCATTCTTCATGGAGCTGTGGTCATTTTGATCCTTCTCTAGAATATCTTTTAACAGATACAAAGTAAAAAGGATAAAAAGTAAGATTTATTGAAAGAAAGAGTTAATGTTTAATTATTTGACCAACCTTGCATACTTATATTTGGTACTCTGAGAAACAAATATTATGCTAAAAATATGTAATGTAACAACCATTGTTAATTTTCTGTTCTTAATTTGAAATTCTGTACCATATGTATTGTTATATGTTGCTCTGTTTCTGTCTTTTTGTCATCTGTATTTGTTATTTTATTTTAAAAACAGTATACTAATAATCAAAAAACATTAGAAATGGTATACATTTAGATGAACAAGATGAAATGTATTCAACCATGTTTTTAAAAATTTGTTATTATTTACAATAGCTAATGCATCGCATAATGTTGCCTTCATCATAGTTGATCAGAGTATAAGATGCAGACATGATTTCCTGTCTAAACATCATTAGTACAGATCATTAGTACAGGTCTTTCTTTTCATTGCACAAAGAGAAAGTAGCTGTATATATAGTCAAATAGTGCACAACAGTAATAGATTATTGGCTCATCTGGTATTATTGGAAGCTGTTGACTTGAGCCTTTTACAACTCAGCATATTAACATGGCTTTCCCTTTTATACCTTGTGCTGGATGGTTAAGACCAAGATAAAGCAAGACCTATGTTACAAAAAACATGTCACTTTTGTATCTGACAAGGTCATCAGGTCTCCTCAGGGTTTACTATGGAAACATGTAATGCAATTTGCACAACTTTGGTCAGTGTCAACCATCTGGAGAGTCATGGCTAGTGCTTGACCATTTTGCTTTCGGTTGAAGCCTGAGAGAGTATTTTCTCCCTAGGTGACTCTCCATAGGCACACTGTACATCATTGATCACTTTCCTCTGTGGCTCCGCAATCTCCTTGCATAGGAAATTTGGGACTCCATGGAGTTATAGGCTGTTATAGTATAGCCAATATGTCCTGTGTTCTCACTGACCTTGAAGGGCTAGAGCCCAAATATTGGCTATAATTTTGGCCTTATTTTTCTCTAATTTTGGATTGCCAACTTAAGTTGTTAACCATCCAGAAGAGAAGCTTAATTATATTATTCCCTATAACATAGGCACTTGACCTTAACATTCTATCTTTCTGAATATCAAATGCCTTAGACATAACATGAAAGAGTTATTTTCCATCAACAATTGATTCAACTATGGGTTTTATATTGCACATTGCTGTCTTTGAAGTAGCTGCTCAAATTACAGATATTAGCATATAGAGTTAGTCAAAGTGAAAATTTTAAATATTAACTACTACTTTCAAAAAAGTCTTGAAAATTGGTAGTACGATCATCTCAGCTACCCTATATACACACTTGCACGATCACCCCTTTCCTTTTCTTCCTGTATTTTCTCTTTTTTGCTCATCTTCATAGTTTGTTCCTTGTATTTAGACAGGAAGGGACACAGATGACACTCTGCTGGGCCAGTTGGCTGTAACAGCTGTTGACATGACCTCCACATGGGGAAGCTGCCCACCGGGTGATGAGCCAAAGCTGAGGTTTGTGTCAGGGAAATTAGAGCTTGTGTAACGAGGGAAGATGTGGGAAGAGGGAGCCGGAGGAGCTGAGCTGAGGCGAAACACTTCAGCCTGAGTGTGGGAAGTGAGCACAGTCCAAGGGGTTGGGAAAATTGGGACCAGGAGGATATGATTGAAATACAGAGAAATTCCTTGGTTTCTGTGGTTGAGACCAGGCAGCCTTGCACGTAGCTGTAGTTTCCATGCCGAGGAAGCCTCTCTCTCCCCCAAATAATCCCTGTTTGTACTTTGCCCAGCATTTCTCTATCAGTTTGGTATTCTCAAATTTAAGTTTGATTACCATTACATTTAGAGCAACAATTCCTAAACTGCTTTGCATGATGTCATGTTTGAAATTCTCAGGCTACTCACGACCTTCTTCCCGGAAGACATGCAGAAGTTGACATGACATTTGCCACAAGCCTTCAGGGTTTGCTTTGAGTTGCTGCATCAGTGTCAGGACTCTAAGAAAGGTTCGGAGCTTGAATTCTTAGCCTGCTCCAGCAACAAGTGGGCCAGTTCTTGGGTCTGGGCACCAGCTGAACTTGCTTTGGCCGTGGATAGGCTCACCTCAAGACATTGGTGTGCCTCTTGCTCCTCATTTTTGTTTGCAGCTAAGTGGTTTATCCTGATTGTTAATGTTATGTTAGAGCAGCAGAAGTTGGGATGTCAGCCCCTTTCCCACCTGAAAGACTTAGATTCCTTTACATAAATTAATTTACTGATTCTGAGATAAATATCTGCCTACTACAGCACGAGGCAGCTCATGATGAAATATTAGTAAGGAGTGTTGGTTTCTCCATCAGCTCTTCTCAGTGAGTGGGTTCCTCCTTGCTAAATGTGTGCATAACTAGAGCTTCTCACAAAGTGAAGACTCAGCAGGGGACACCAGGCACCCTTTGATAACCATGCAGCATTTTGCCTCACCAGAAGTGATGGGAAGGTGTTTGTATTGTTAATTCACAGCTAGGCATGATGGGCTTGTTTGAGAATTTTTATAGCACTGAAGACAACTGACCTCACAAAACCATGTCAGTGCAGGGTGCTTCCCCTGTATTTTCTCTGAGTTTGCATTCCTTTCGGATTTCAGGAGGAGAAAGATGAACACATTCGGGGCAGAAGACTGGCCTCTTTGAGCCATTTTTCCACGTTTGATTTTTGCTACTGTTTTGACCCATGGTCATTGTGCCTCAGACTAGAAAGCCTCTGTTTGAACTCTTAGAATCTTTAATGATGCGTAAACCCAGAATCATCTTCTTTCTGGAGAACTAGGTTATTAACTTGACGTATGTCATGAAGAACTTGGCAGTTGGTGTGGGTTGAGATGAGGGACAGGAGGGGCGCCCTGGCAGAGATCAGCGGCATAAACTAAATGTGAGTTTCCACACTTGTTCATCTTAATGCAGCCATCAGTCATTCCAAATGACCTAAGAATCTGGAGCATGTTGGAGAGGCTTGTCTCCTGCTCTCTCCTTCAGTCTGTGAAGTCATCATGCTCATCATCGTGGCTTTTCCTCTCTTGACAAGCATATGGCGTCTGCAGAGTCTGTCTGACAGACACTCCAGGGTCTCGATTTTTCTCACAATGCTTTGGAGATGGAACAGCCTGTTAATTGTATGAAGTCCCTGATCCCAGTGGTGTGAAATCCTCCTGGATCCTGCTGGGTCATGTCTCTTCCGGACTGTGTCTTCTCCTCCCCAAATATCTGTTGCTCTCAGAACAACAGGCCCTGTCTAGCATTTACAGACTGTTGGCTCTTTCTTTCTTTCTTTCTTTCTTTCTTTCTTTCTTTCTTTCTTTCTTTCTTTCTTTCTTTCTTTCTTTCTTTCCTTCCTTCCTTCCTTCCTTCCTTCCTTCCTTCCTTCCTTCTTTCTTTCTTTCTTTCTTTC
The DNA here is from genome assembly GCA_004027025.1 of Myocastor coypus. Taxonomy (NCBI): domain Eukaryota; kingdom Metazoa; phylum Chordata; class Mammalia; order Rodentia; family Myocastoridae; genus Myocastor; species Myocastor coypus. The sequence goes on along the minus strand of PVJA010017743.1, from coordinate 22,114 downwards.
TTTCTTTCTTTCTTTCTTTCTTTCTTTTCCTTTTAATGCATTTAATACAAGGTCTCACAATGCAGCCCGGACTTATAGTGATCCTCCTGTTTTCAGCCTCCTCAGTGCTGGGATTATAGGTGTGCATTACCATGTCCGGTCTTGGTGGCCAGCTCAGTGCACCCTGGAGGTAGAGCTGATGTGGCATGCAAAACCAGGGATGGAACCCTGGTCCCTGCACTTGCCTAAGCAGGGGTTCCATCTGCTGAGCTAGCTCACTGGCCCTTGAGACTGTTGACTTTAGAAGATTTTTTGTTTGTGTTGGAAAGCGAAAAACATGGGCCTGGCTGAGTATCAGGTGTGGTGAGTTTTGTGGTGTGCCTGAGAGGAAGAAGGAAGCTCAGGGGTCAGGCATGAGGCAGAATGAAGTGGAGCTTTGTTTGCACTGCTGCCATCAATGGACTCTTGGCTGAATTTGTTTGTCAAACATTCACTGATATCGCATGTGATCTGCATGGGATGCTGAGCCTGGGCATGAAATACGGTGCACAGCATGCTTTTGCAGGAACTGCACAGATGAGGAAGGTCGACAGGGTGAGAAGCTCCCTGCGTGGGGGATGGGGCAGGGGGGGAGGAGCGCTCTGCAGGAAGGAGGTGGAGGGCTGAGGGAGCCCACAGCTGTGTAGCATGCTCTGCCTCTTTAACAAGGGACACAGAGAGATGGACAGCAGGGACAGGGCGAGATGTGGAGAGGCTGTGAAGTCACAAGGCCGCGAGCCATGCCCCTGGAGAAAGGAAGAAGCAGAGGTGCCAGGAAGCAGCGAGCTGTCTGTTTTGGTGTGGGGTGAAAGCCTGTCCATGGAGATCCAGGGCAGAGCCGGGAAGGCCGAGTTGCCCACTGGGCCACCATGTGTCTGCCGTGGAAAGGCAGGGGCCCACACCTACTGCTCCTAACCTTTGCAAACCACCATTGCTGATGCTTCCTACTGCCCCAAAATATCCTGCTGCAGACAGGCAAGACTTCACAGATCAGCTGGCAATTTTCCTCCATTCTAAAAGAACTATTTTCCTAATAACTCCTGATTAATGATGACATGCAATTTTCTTCCCATTTCATGTTAATAAGGCAGAGTAGCAATTTTTATGGGACGTGACTGGAATTTTCTAAAGATGGCCCAAAGGCCAGGAACCTGTCTTGCAGAAATGCCTGACCTACAATAAAAGGAATAATAATGCTAATATAGCGTATGTATAGGGCATTAGATTTATATCCATTGCTGCTCTGTTTTACCAGCTTATTTCAATGCTTCAATCTTGGCGATGTTTGAGGAAGAATTGTTATGACCTCCATCTCTGAGATGGGTACGCTGAGGCTCAAATGGGTAATTCTCAAAGTGGCAATGAATAGCAGAGCCAGAGCTTGAACCTGGGCGGTCCTCAGAGCCCTCATCTGCAACAGAAAATCCAGACAATTCCTGGAAATGTGTGCCACCATGTGCCGGTCATGATGATCGTGAAAACCAGGAGGACTTTCAATTTACAAAGCACTGTTGTATTTTATTACTTGTTCCACACAATTACCAGGGCCACAGCGGGACAATATTTTCCTTGTACACGCTCAGCTAAGTTAAATGGCTGACAAAGCCTTTTTCAGCTAAGAATTCTGCTGAACTGGATGTCAGGGTTCAGATTTCTCTTTGCCCATATACCTTGTACCTCAGGTTTTGCTTTCTCTGACTGGATGAGTTCCGTGAGGTCTTAGATGACCTATGACCTCTGGCTGCTGCAGAGCTCTGTCAGGAGGGGCAGGGGAAGGACCTGAGAAGGAAGAGAGAGGGCCACAGGAGGCTCTGTGGAGATGGCCAGAGTCCCCACTGCACCTCACTACATTTTCCTGGTGATCTCAGTCACATTTGCTTGTTGCAAAAGGAGGAGAGGCTTATTTCTTCTCAGTTTGTGGAAGTTTCAGTCTACAGCTGGTTAGCTCGGAGGCAGGGTGGCCTAGTAGACAGGCATCAGAGAAGAGGAACAGGCCATGCCAGACAGAAGGCAGCAAGGCAGTGAGCCACCACTGGCACCCTCTCTCCATCTCTTATATTCTTCCCGGGGAGCACACACCCTTAGGGCAGGGAGCACTTCCAGCCAGGGAGCCCTTCCCATTATCTACTTTCAGAACTAGGCCAAACCCAATCAGTGGACTAAATTAGTAATCACACTAGAAGCCCTCAGTCTAGCATCACACACACCCTACCAGCATCACTGCCTCAGGATCCAGCTCCCCGGGACAAGCCTGACCTACAACCACAAGCAGCTTTGAGGAGTAGGGACACGGAGACAGGAAAGCCATCATGCCGGTTGGCCAGGATGGATGAGGAAGAGGATTCATTGATGGGCTTGGGACTTTCTTAAGCTGATAATCAGCAGGGTGGCCAACACTAAGGTCTCTACAGGCAGTGGAGCCCAGGGGCTTTCATTTCTAACTGTGATTTCCAAAGAGCGACAAAGCAAAACATGATTATGATTTGTGAAGTGTAAAAAAGCCACACGTAATAGCTCATGTCCGTGTATTCCTAGCATTTTATTTTTTATTTTATTTTTTAACAAGCGATACTCAATTTATTAGGACAGCGGCTCAGGCGTCGGCCATGGTGCCCTCCACCTCTGCTCCCGGCTCGACGCTGACGGACGCGATCTGCTTAACGATCTCCGAAGGGCTGTGCAGATGGATGAGCCGCTTGTGGATCCTCACCTGGAAGCCATCTCACGTCTTGGATCTTTCCCCAGATGGCGTTTTTCTGGTCGTGATTCTCAAGGTCACACTGCGGGGACACTGGCGACAAGCTTTCAGCTCAGCTCGTCCAGCCTGCACCAGCCTCGGGCTCAGAATAGCGTATGAGCATTCCTAGCATGTTAGAGAGGGGTTGAGATTTGGAGGAATTCCCGCGCATTCTTGTATGTTCCGCTGGAGAGTTACATAATGTTCAGATAATAGCAGCGGTGGTCCTCTTCACAAGAGAAGCCATCGCCCTTTCTCTGTTTCAGGGCGGGAGGAGGGCAGCTTTACCTCCAGACTCGGGCAGGGGAGCTTCTCTCTTCTAGGGGGGCATCTCCCAGGCAAACCTTTTTTGATTCTAAATCACCCTTTGTTGTGAAATTGTAAAAGATTCAACACGTTTGAGTGCAAACCAATGTTTAAAAGCAGGTGGCTTTTAACACAACAGGAGAAATGAGCTCCCTGAGGTTAAGGGAGCCCGGAAGAACTGCACTCAGCGCTGGCTTTTATGTAGGCAAGGTGATGGGGGGATTTCAAGTTGTTCTTGCGATATGTGCCTGCTTCGAATTCCAGCTTACAGGTCAAGAGGGCATTGAGACCCCGGAATCCAGTCTGTATTTTTAGAACAAGGTGCAGTGAGGTGACCTACTTGGATGAGCTTTTTCAGGTGCGTGCAGAAGCTCACGTAGAGAAAATTCTTCTCCAACATCTCTGTCTCAGTTTCGGACTCAGACTGGGTTAGAACTTCCAGCTTTGGGAAGTGTTGTGCCGGCCATTTTGCTCTCATCAACGTGCTTGAAGTTAAAAAATGACTGCTGATTGATTCTAATGAAACATTAGTAAGCCTATTCCCCAGTCCTTGCTACTGACAGTGTAAGTCAGTGAAATGTTTATGGAAGAAAACTGCTTCTGCCAAAACCTATTTATATATTCTTAGGGATCTATCCGAGCAAAAGGAGAGAAATAGTAGCTAAAGTGATCTTAGAGTACTATTAAAATGATAAGAGCAAAACGGAAACAAAAATGTGGGATTGGAAAGTGAAATCCAGCCCATTCATTTGACGGTAAAGGCAGTAAGAAAAAATAAGCATGAGATCTGCATATGGATGGCATTTTAAGGCATAATAACCGGTGAGGAAAGGATATGGAAAGTTACTTTTGCGTATTGATATCTACATATTTTGTTATAAATATTTAGTATATTGATTTGACTTTTTTTTTTTTCTTCAGCACTGGGGCTTGAACTTAGGCCCTTGCGCTTGCCAGGCAGGCACTTATTCTACTGAGCTATCTCCACAGCCCTGATTTTACTACATTTTGAGATAGGGTTTCTCTTTGTAGTGCAGACTGGCCCTGAACTAGAGACAGTTCTCTTGCCTCAGCCTCTCAAGTGCTGGGATTGTGAGTGTGGGCCACCGCACAGGGACAGCAGTTTGATTTTCAAGTGTTGAGTTCTATTGCAAGGCAAGTCGAAATTACTCCAGTGCACATGTGAAAATCATCCGTATTCATGGTCTTCAGTGTTATGATTTCTAATTTCCCTGATTAGGCGAGACTAACATAGTGTTCCGTTGTTTCCCTACTCGGCTTCTACCCTGGAGCATGTAGATGGGGTTCGTGTCTCCTCCAGGCCTGGCGTGCAGTCTAGGCAGCAAGCACCTCTGTGTGCGGATTTTTATGTGTGGGTGTGAGGCTTTCCTTTCAGTATTATTTTCCCCATGCCCATAGTTTGAATTTCCCTGCATTATTTCACGTGCGGCATCCTAAAGAGTATGTGGCAATTCCTACCTATTTATTTAGCTCGCTTACTTATTTATGTTTATTGACATACCTGGGCATATGTGCCGCACGATGCTGCCCTCATTCCTGGTGTGCAGGGGGTACAGGTGCAGAGCATCACGGCCCCTTGGCACCCCACCCCTCTCCGTCCCTCCCCACACCCAGATCCTCCTTCTCTTATCGGTAACTAGGAACACATCAGCATCACTACATAAGCTGATGTTCGTGCTTGGCCCTCTGTTGCTTTCCTCCTTTCACACTCCTGCCTTCTATCCCGTTTCCGTTTGAAAACTGTCATCCTATGTCCTAGTTTTTGTTTTGTTATTTTGCTCTTTTTTAAAAATACACCTTAGGTTTGTCATTAAAAAAAAAAAAAAAAAAAGCATGATCCTGGAGCTTCTGTCTGCCTTCTTGCTCTTCACATTAAGATCTCTGGGCTTATCTATTCTCCCGCAAGGGACTCCAGCCTACCTTTCTTAATTTCCACGGTGTGCAAACTCCACATTCCCAGTACTTATTCCTCAGCTGGTGGACAGATGGACCAATGTGTCCCTGTCTCTGCCAGGAGGGAACTTCAGCTCTGTCACGGGCTATGGCAGAAGCTATTGATCCCTCGCTGCCCATGCCAGATGCCCTCCTGAGCCACCAGACCCCATTCCCTGCAGGATGAGTTCTCAGCAGGCGTGGCAGGCTTACTACCCTCCCCCTTTCCCTGGGAGGCTTCCAGGCTGCAGAAGGTACCCCACCCTGGCCAGTCCACCTACAATCTAGAGAACAGAACCTCAGCGAGGTGGCATGGTGGCTTGGCCTCTCAAGAGCCTCCTCCATCCTATGGGCAGTTGGATCACCTGGTGGTCCTGGTTCCAGAGCGTACCTGTCTTAGTTACTCATCTCTTGTTGCTGGGACAAATACCCAATATCCAAAATGAAGGAAACAAAGGTTTGTTTAGCTGACAGTCACTGGAGGTTTTAGTTTATACTCGGCTGGCCCCAAGGCAGAGCAGAACATGCCAGCAGAATAGGAATACTGACGCCAGAGGCAACAGACTCTGTTTCTCTGTCTCTCTTATATTACATTCAGGCTGTCTGCTTCAGGCCACACTTGTCATTCCAGAAGTACTCAGACCCACAATCTCATCCTTATATCACCCATAATCCTAGTGGATCATGAATTAATCTCAAACTCCAGAAGTCTCTGCCCTATGATGACATGAGGCTTTGGGGGGACAAGTAGACACAAACCATAATAGTACCCCTTGCGGACTGACGGTCATGGAGCTCTGGAGAGCTCACCGCCGCACCTCTGTGGGCCAGCACTCCCCCCCACCACACTGGGTGGGATGTCACCAGGAGAACCAGCTCCTGTCCCAGTCCTTGACCCAGTGCTACTTGGGTGGAGTCACAGTGAGACCACGGCACTACAGGTGCTGTCACCTGATTGGCCCTGGTTGGCATGATTTCCACTTAACTGATCCTTTAAAAACGCCTTCTCTACTCCGTCTCCTTGGCCTGAGCTAGTTCTCCTTAGAACTGTGGGCCGCTTCTCCAAGGATGTGATTTCTACCCGTGGGACTATTAATTATTTCTACTTTTTCAGTATTCTGAAGACACTAAACTTTTGAACATTGTTCTATTACTGTTCCAGTACATTTTCTAACTCTGTTCAAGTTGACTCTTAGCTGTTTTGATTTTCTAAAAAGGAAAGTAGCTTTGAGCTTTCCTCCCACTCACTTGCTGAAGTTTGCCTCTCTTCTTGTGTTTGCGGGAAGACTTGGTGCATCTTCATGGGCTCTCTCTTTCATTTTCCTAAGTTTTTTAAAAAATATTTTTATTGTTTAAATTTAACAATGGTTATATTACATATTTTCATCATCAGATCAGTTTAGATTAATACGTATAGGTATGTAAGATTGATCAAACAATTAAACATTAACACTTTTAAATCAACACTACTTTTTCTTTTCTGTTCCCCTTTCTTTTTTTTTGAAAGTTGACATATTGCATATTGTCCTCACAATAGTTCTACAGAGTACAGTGTGTGGGTATGACCCACTTCCCTATTGATGTTGCTTAGAAAAAAAAAATTAAAAAAAAGGAAAAGAATATACTTCTCTTTGGACTAAGAGGAAGCAGATACATACACAGTCAAATGTTCTGCAATTGCAGTGGGCCACCAGTGAAGCTTGTGATGTTGGAGGCTATTGAATCTAAGCCTGCTAAAGCTCATCTCACCAATCTAGCTCTGCGTTTCATGCATTGTAATTAAGCATTTTTTTTTCTTGCTGGGCGGTCAAGGGCAAGTCGAAGCAAGACCTGTATAACAAAACATTCATTTTTTTTTTTTTTTTTTTTGTTT
>PVJA010017743.1:0-15127 GCA_004027025.1 Myocastor coypus | reverse complement strand
CTTTCCTAGACACACTGTCATATTTCTAGATACTAAGCAGAGAGGGTCAGGGAAGCGAAGGTGGGGTTTCTTGATTTTGTGTCCTGAAGGGTCTCTGCTGTCTTCTCACTTTGGAGCGATGGCTTTGCTTTTTTTTTTTTTTTCAGAACCAGGGATTGAACTCAGGTCCTTGCGTTTGCCAGGCAAGTGCTTACTCTGCTGAGCTCCCTCCTCAGTCCCAAGAGAGATGGCTTTTGACAACACTATTCCCTGAGCTCTTCTTCTTCTGGAATCCATTCTGTTATCTGTTTTGTTTCAGGATACACCTTTTTTCCTTTTGCTTTTTTTTAACATGAATGTCATTTCTTATTTTAATCTTGGGGTTTCAAACAAATCCTTATTTTATTTTATTTTTTGTCTTTTATTTATTCATTTATTTTTATTTATTTATCTTTTTTTTTTTTTGAGACAAGGTCTTGTTATGCACTTCACGCTGACCTTGAGCTCACTTTTGTAGCCCAGGTAGGTCTTGAACTTGCAACCGATCCTCCAGCCTCAGCCTCCCACGTGCTAGGATTACAGGCGTGAGCCACCACGCCCGGCCTCAAATCCTTATTTTAAAGCCACTTTTCAATGTTGCCGTTGTTTTTGTTCCACCTGGGGCCGTCTTCCTGCCCAACAGCGGGAACTATCCGATACCACTCTGGCTTCCCAGGGCCATGTTGCCTCCATCCCCGCCCTGCAGCTGGCCCTTCAGCCACACTGGCCCCCTCTGCCTGCCCCAGGCCTCTCCAGTCACAGCCAGCTGTCCTGCTGCATCCCAGGCAGCTCTGCTCTGGGTGTCGCTCGAATCCCAGTGCAGCTTCGGGTTCCCTGTGCCTCTTGTGTGCTTCCGCCTCCCTTTCTGAGGGGCAGCTCCATTGGCCAGGCTGCATGTGCTCCTGCCTTGGGTCCCCATTTGGCTTTCCTGGGAGGAGACCCTGGTCCCACAAGCTCCAGCTGAGTTTGCCTTTGGTCCTGCACCATGCAGAGTGCTGTCTCCTGAGATGTAGGACAGCAGGCACAGGCCAGTCTCCACATTCTCACGAGTTTCTGCTTTTCTCTTGGTCTGGAGGGATCTCGGGGTCAGTCATTTCCTCCTTTCTCGCTTCCCCTTTCTCTGTCTTCCCCACACGCTCAGAGGCAATGTCGGGCAGTCTCAGGAGACCTGGGTGTGTGACCTCAGCACACCGCCTGGACCGTAGCTCATTTTTCCCTTTGCAGGGCTCAAATACACACCATTACACACTCATGGCCACACTTTCCACAGGAGAATGGTCAAGACTAGTGAGAGAATACAGCCTCACGGTGGGATCCTGAGTCCCCATCTATCTGTTTTCAAAACAGCCTTTTCATGCCCTCTTAGGGGATGGAGGGACATCTACAGCAATAAACGGGTACGCTGTCTTAGAAATTCATGGGTCTGGCTCACTCGCCAGACGGCAAATGGTTCCGAGGGAATTTACACTCTGATTTGCGTAAGACTTTAAAAGATAAATCTGTAAGGTCTGCAAGGAAGCTGCAAAATTAATGGCTGGCCATCTGGCATGGTTTTATTAGCCTATTTGCCCCAACTCTGCTCACTCGTTGGCTTCGCACACAGGATGTGTGAAGATGAACTAGCTGTATAGCGTTTTTAAAGGACTTAGAGGGTTTGTCTCACTCTGTTCTCGCGACAGTTTGTGTGAGATGATATTACTGGGAAGATGTCCACTAACAATGCTGATTGCATCCTGCGGGCACGTAGAGCTTTGTTGGAGGGGGTGTGGCAGGTACAGGGGAGCCTGGGCCTTCCATCCATGGTCCCTGTAGGGTGCTCCTGCTCAGCTGCTACCTGGTCATGGACAAGTTTGCTCAATTTTAGATTCTTAGAGGTGTGCTGGAAGTTTTGTCAGAGCTAAATAAAAATCTTGCGCAGGACGCAATAGGATTCTCTTCTTAATTTTGTTCTCTTCCCCTTCCTTGCTTTCCTTTTTCTTCCTTTCCTCTTTTTTTTTTCTTTTCCATCCCCTTTGCCTTCCTTCTATCTGTGCTGCACACAGACAAGTTTCTACTTGTGGTTTTTCTTTTTGTGATGAAAATCTAGGAAGGAAAGTGGTTGCTGCTCACGTTCTCCTGCAGATTCCTGGGGTCTAAGGAGCCCGGAGGGAAGCTGCCCGCTCAGCAGCCCTGCGTCCCCATTGCTGTGCTCTGCTACTACGGCAGGGGGAAGAAGAGAAGAGACTGCAAGAGGAGATTCACTGAGGCAGCGGAAAGAGCCTTCCGTGAAAGAGACGGCGAGGAGCCGAGGCAGAACGGACCACGCCTGCTGCGGTGCTCCTGTTAGATCCCTTCCTGTGCTGGCCTCCGTGGGTTTGAACCTCAACTCCAGCACTCCCTCTGCACACTGAGCACCAGCTGCGGCAGGTGGGGAAAGACAGTGGGCTGAGTGAAAGGAAGAGGCCATGTGGAGGGAGGTCTGCCAGGGTTTATGTCTAGCTGTCCCCCCAAAGCCTCATGCAATCATGGGGCGGGGACTTCTAGAGTTTGACGCTTGACATATGATCCCCTGGGATTATGTGTTTTAGTACTAATGGGACTATGGGTCTGAGTACTTCTGGGAACTATAGGTGTGGCCTGAGGTGGATAGGCTGAGGCAGACAGCCTGCATATAATATAAAGATAGAGACAGACTCTTGCTGCTGCTCTCTGCTGCCCTGGTTGGTCGATTGCCTCTGTTGCGATTGTTTCTGTTCCACCACTATGAACTGGATGCTCTCTGCCCTGTTCCACTCAGCCGTGGGCCAGCCGAATATGGACTGAAACCTCCACTAACTGTGAGCTCAACAAACCTTTCCCTCCTTCATTTTGAGCGTTGGATATTTGTCCCAACAATGAGAGAAGAGTAATTAAGACAAGCTCTCTGAGAGGCTGAGACAGGAAAATTACAAGTTCACATTCAGTTTGAGGAAGCGGCAATGCAGTGAAACCCTGTCTCAAAATAAAAATCTATCTATCATCTATCATCTATGTACAGTCTATTTAAGACAGGGTCTTGTTATGTGGCCCAGGTTGGCTTTGACTCATGGTAAACCCGCAGTCTCAGCCTCCCAAATACTGGGATTAGCAGTGTGTACCACTATTCCTGGCTTCAAAATAGAAAGATAATTGTTAAGATGAAAGTTTGGATGTAGCTCAATACGAAGGTGTTAGGTTCACCTCCAGGACTGAAAAAGAAAGAGGCATGCATTTGGAGCTGCCAGTTCAAGTCTTAGCTCCTCTAAGATGTGTAGCTCCCAGATGCTTGGTGGGGCACTGGGCAGAGCCTGGTACCCTGCCAGGGCAAGGGTGACAGCACTGTCCAGGGGCTGTGGCTGAGGAGAGGTCACTGGAGAATGCGGAGGTGAGGTAGCCATGGGGTGGGATCAGCTTCACCCCAGAGGGTGTGGGGTCCTTACAGGACTCTGGGCCCAGAGGTCAGCTCATGTGCTAAGGGCTTTCCACAGAAACGGGGGCTCTGTAGACTGTTGACTTTCTTCCAGCTTTTTCTGTTGGGCTTGTGTTCACCGATGATGCCCAGGGGAAACGTGGAGACCAGTCAGCCTCTGTCCCTGGGAGCTGGGAACCAGGTTGGTTTCTTCTTACGCATCTCTCGGCTCTTTTCCATTTGGCCGCTTTTCTCGAGAACATGCAAGGGACACAGACTGGCCAGACTGTAGCAGAGAGAGGACATCACTCCAGGCTGCAGGGCAGGGAGGATGGTGGCAGGTGGCTAGGGCAGGGGTGAGGCTGAAAATGGGTGAGCGGGGAGTCCTGACTGGCAGGGGTTTGTTTCCTGGTCTCTGTCACCTCCAGCCTTGAGTGCAGGGGTGTTGCCTTCCCAAGGGTGCTGACTTTGTGAGCTAGAAACAGTAGCCTTCCTCAACATCCGGCACTGCTCAGGAACTTACTTGTCTTCTCCTTTGTGCAGTACTGCGAGGCAGAGGGCGTCCTGCCGGCGGCAGGAGGGGCAGCGCTAGCCAGCCTGTTGAGAGCGTGGAAGGATTCAGATCCACCTTGGCTCTCACAGCATCCATGATGAACTGTAGAGCCTGGAATTGGGAGGTTTGGTAGGCGAGCTCGGCGGGTGCCGGGTGTGCTGAGGCCGCTACGCTGGGCCTGCTGGAAGGCTGGGATCCTGCCCAGGGCACTGTCTGCACACGTGCAGCCCCTCCCGCCCTTCAGCAGCTGCTGAGACCCGCGAAGAGGTCAGTCCTCCTCCCAGCCCACACACGCTGCCCCGCGCGTCTGTCGCACCGCCACGTAGCAGTCATGCTTCCGGCTGTCCCCCCCGTTGATGTACACGGCAGTTGCTCCTGCGCGAGCCCACCATGGGAGCCGCGCGCCAGCTCGGCGGGGTGACCCAGGGACCACCCACTTCTTTGAGCCCAGTCAGTCCACAGCGAGTCTTTTCTCTGGCCTGGCTCTCCATATTTATGTATGCTCTGTGGCGCGTGTATGTTTTTCCTCAATTTGAATAGCTGCTGGCCTCAAATAACCCCCTTCTTGACTGTAACGAGGCCACATTTTGTTTTCTCTGTAAAGCAGTGCGATCCAAAATTACCCAACATCTGCAGAGCTCAACCTGACACCGTGTGGCCTCCCTCGCCCTTATGTTTTCCAGAACACACACGGTTTGCCATTTGCTCTGTTGATTTTGTTTTTTGAAATATCTGCACCCCCCTCCTCCTGACAGTGCATTTCATGCTCTGTGGTAATGTCTGCTTGAGGTTCTGAAGAGTTTTCTAGGAACAACTGAACTCAGTCCCGCCTAATGGGGGCTCTGCTGGGTGCTGGCTGGGAAGCCGGACTGGTAGTTTCTGCTGTGTACTGAGTTCTGAGGCTGGGGTACGGGGCGCGGGGGGAGTGGTCCTGCTGCCCTGGGTTTTCTCAACTGCAGCCTGCAGCCTGCAGCCTGCCTCCTGCGTGTCCCTGGCTCCTGTTTCCCATCCTGAATTCTCGATCTTTTATAATCTTTGTGCTGAACTTTTGTGCAATAGTTAAGATTTTCCCCATCCCTAAATGTCATAGACCTATGTCTTAGAGTGCTTTCAGATGCTCGCACTTATCGCACAAGTCTTAGGAGCATTTTAAGGAGGAATGAAATTTTGCTAAAAATATGGGCAAGTGGTCACTTTTTGCATACAGGAGCTCATAAATCTTCTTTTCTAGGTGTTGTGACTGTTGGATCAGAAGGCTATACATGAGTATGAATGTACAAATTTTCATTCTTTTTAAATGTCATTGTTTGATTAATATTTATTAATTGAACATATTCATAGTTCAGTGTGATTTTGTTTGACACAAGGTGTCACTCCGAAGCCCAGGCTGGCCTGGAACTCACGGTGACCCTACTGCCTCAGCCTCCTGATTGCTGGGATTATAGGAGCACACCACCACAGCTGGCCACACAATGTGATGTCGTACACTGAATACATGCGAGGACTTAGTGCTCTTCTCCATAGCGTTTCTTTGTGTTTGGAGCCGGTGAGCTCTTCCCTGCCACACTTTCACTAAGTGTCATTGGTCGTTACACACCCGAGTCAGCTCCCTGGGCTCTGGAAACCAACACTCATTCATTCTGTGTTTCGGGACCTGTTAGCTGACTCCGCTGATCCCCGGCTGTCCTTCTTCACAACCTCTGTGAGTCACCATTCCCATCTAAGTTTTTAGCTTCCGCGTGTGAGAGAGGGCCTGCCATGCTTGTCCTCCTGGGTCTGTCTTGTGTCACCACACATAGCATTCTCCAGTGGCGTCCCTTTTTCTGCAAATGGTAGGATGTATACCTTTCTCATGGCCAAGTAGTCCTCCCGTGTGCATGCACAGTGCCACGTTTTTCCGCATTCGTCTCTTGCTGGCTACCCTCTCTTAGCTACTGGGAGTAAGGCTACCATAAAGATGGAAAGCCCACGTCTTGTTGGTGTGCTGAGCCCAGTGCCTCTGGGTGTGCTTCCCGAGGTGGGATAGTTAGACTGAATAATAGGCCTGCTTGTAGTTTTCAAGGAGCCTCCACACTGTTTTGCAGACTGCCTGTACTAACTGACCTTGTCACCAGCAGTGTGTGAGAGTTCCCTTTTCTTCCCATTCTTGCCAGCCTGTTTACATGTTTTTGGAGTGGCCATTCTAAGGGGACAGAGATGACACCTTAGGATGCTTTTCATTTTCATTCCCCTGATGGCTGATGTCTGAACTTTTAAAATTCATTTGCTAGCTCTTTGTATTTTTTTTTTTTTTTTTTTTTTGGTTTGAGAAGTGTCCATTCAGCTCATTTACCTATTTTAAAAATTAGACCACTTATTTCTTTGTGTTAAGTTGTATGAGTTCTTTACGTATTGTTGATAGCAATGTTTTGTCAGATGGGTAGCTGGCAAACATTGGCTCCATCCTGCCGGCTGCCTCTCCATTCTGTTCTTTCCTCTGCTGGTGCCCAAGAGCATTTGGCAGAGCTTGGTGCTTGGGTGGGCACAGATGTTCCTTTGCTCTTGGAGGTGCTCAAACCACAAGCCTGCGTGAAATTATTTTTTTCTTAAAGCTAGAAAGCTCGCAGTAAGCCATAATTATGTGGAGAAATTCAGAGGAGGCATAGCATGATACATTTATTATTAAAAATTGTTTTTATACATGCAAGGTGCTGGCAGGAATGCATTCTTCCTATTTAAAAACAAGAGGCATCCTCCATCAGCTGATATACTAATGTATATCTAATAGATTGAACATAATTAATTATATTTTAATATTCTTTAAATCTTTAAATATATTTTTAATCTCACCTAATCATTAGAATAAGCCAAATGATTATATCAAAAAATATACAGAGGCTTAAATACAGCAGAAGTTTATTTTCTTATATTCATAAAATACCCTGGACAGAAGGTATTCATTACTCAAAAACTCTGCTTTTTCTACACTGAGTCACCCATTCCACAGGGCTAAAATTGAAGTCCAGACCTATATGCTACCTTGACATCTGAGGTAAGAAGAAAGAAGGTGAGCTTCTTAAAGGTGTTACTCAGAAATATCTAACGTCACTTGGACTGGAACTAAGTCACAGGGGCTCGTCCAGCTCCACCGGAAGTTAGGAAATGTAGCCAAGTTGTGTGATTATTACAGAAAACAGACCAAACGTGGGAAAAAACAGCACCCAGAAGGTTTAGGAGGTAGTTTATTTGCACTGGTGGGCCTGATTATGAGAATCAGAGTCAGAGCCCTCAGAATCAGAGCCCTTCCCTATGGTATTCTGAAATGTTTATAAGGAAAGCAAAGCGAGAAATACAAAGGCAGATTTGGCTCATTTGATTGGAGGGCTTGGTGACATCATGGGTTGCTAAGGGAGTTTAAACACTGCAAGGCTATTGATTATACAAGCATGAGTTATTCAAAGAAAGAAGTGTTATATTTGAAGATACATTGTAAGGCTATCCATTACACAAAAGCACTAAAAATAGGGGTTTATACAAAAGAAATACTGTTCTGTTACTGGGCTTGCCAGACATGTCAATTTGTTTTTGGAGGGCATTCTGAGCAAGCTTTTATTTGAAATATTTAAATTTTCCCTTCAACTGAAAAAAAAAGAGAACAGTTCTTTTGGTTTTTTGGTTTTGTTTTGTTTTTGTATTTTAGGGAAGGGACTACAGGGTGTTGAGGTTCTCACTACTAGATTGGTCTCATAGTGAAATCTCAACTCTTAAAGGTAGAGTAAATTAAGTTGGGTTTGTTCTTTGCAATATAACAATGAGATATTTCTTTATCATGTTCCTCACATTAAAATTTTTGAAATGTTGTTTCAAAAGCCGTTGTGAACTAAATAGTGTAGTGGATCATCCAGTTTTCAAATATTGCAGGTGGTGTAGGATTTGGAATTAACATGAGTTGGAAGGTCATCCATTATATCGGTTTTCATTAGAATGTTTCATTGCCTGTACTTGGACTGGGCTGAGAAATCTGGACTGCAAGGAAGCCCTGGCTGTTCTGCCATTTACAGAGAAAGGTATTTTTCCTTCACAAGAACATGTTCCAGCTATAACTCTGCAGACTGGAAGGAAACACTTCAGGGCACATCCTGGGGCTTGTGCCTTCTGCTAACTTCTCTGCCATCTTCCTGGAAAGCAATCCTTCTGATTTCCATCATTTAGGATTTTCTAGGAGTGAACGTCCACTTTCTTTTAGAAAAGAATATAAACAAGGATTGGGATGCATACTTAACAATATGACTTATCTATTTCCTTTCCTCAGCCTGCTTAAATACCTAAGGCATGTAATAACAGAATGTCAACATCTGTACAGTAATGTCAACACCTCTACAATAAAGGTCGGTGCCGAGGAGTCAGAAAAAAAAAATTGTTATCTGCTTTGGGATTGGGGAGATAGCTCAGTAGTCTGAGTTCCTCCTTGGCAAGCACAAGGGCCAGGGTTCACAAAATAGATTTGGCCAAATGCAGGCAGCAAATTATATGGATGTGAGCCATGCAGAAGAAGCTGAACTCTTTTGTACTGAGTCTAGATGCAGCTGTAGTGCACATAGCAGCCGCCAAGTAATTGACTTGGTGGCAAAGATTAGGCAAAGGGGCTGGGGGGATGGCTCAGTAGAATAAGTGCTTGCCTTGCAAATGCAAGGACCTGAGTTCAATCCCCAGTTCTGAAAACAAACAAACAAACAAACGAACAACAACAACAAAAAAACCCCAAAGATATTGGGTAAAGATTAGACTTACACATGTAAAAGGCTACTTCAGTGCTCCTGATGTTTTCAGTGTACTAGACTCAGCCTCTCAAAGGGGACCTCCCTTTAAATTTTCTGAGCTGCTGTAGATAATAAGTCACTCTTCTGTGACATTCGGCTAAGAAAAAACATTCCATGGTGAAAAAAATAAGAAATTCTGCAGGACCAGGTAAGCAAGAGATCCTCAGAACTTCTCTGGGGGAAAAATGAAGATAAAGAAAATGCTTCTTAGAGAAAAAAAAGATGACAGGAATATAGGAAGTCTATGGACGGACAGGACAAGAAACGGGACGTTACTCTTTCTTTAAAATTAAACTAAAATCTCAATGGCGTATTTTTATAGCATCGTCAAAGCAGGCTTAAGGTTCTTTTGGAAAAAGACACAAAATAAATGATTAATAAGACCCTGGGTGGGTCACCAAAGAGCCTTTCTCACTGCATGCTAGTACTGAATAGGGAACCACAAGAGACAGCACACCGGAATGAGTAGAACATCGTCCAAGCAAGGCACCGAGGAGGGGTTCATTTAGGATTAGGATGGTTGGGGTACAGGTACATTTTCTGTGATTTTCATTTCATCAGAAAGCACTGCCATATGTAGACATGGACATTTAAAAAATAATAATCTCCGTTCACCTCTCTGTATTTGTTTAATAGTTTTATGTGTGTTATTAAAAGTTCAATCTTTTAAAGAATATTTATTTATTTTTTAGTTTTTATGTATGTGGTACATGGTCTCACTACGCAGTTCAGACCCATAGTGATTCTCCTGTTTCCAGCCTCCCCAGTGCAGGGATTACAGGTCTGCACCACCTCGTCTAGACTCAGTGGTCAGTTCAGTGCACCCGGGGACAGGAGCAACATCTGCCATATGGAAGGGACAATATATGTCACCCAGAGCTGCTTAATTTTACCTGGTCACTTCAGCAGGTTGGATTGCATCATGTGGAATATATAATACATTGCATGACAGAATCCCTTTGGTCTTTGAGAAGTTTCTTGGGCGTGCATTAGAACCACTACCATTTGATTCTCCTTCTAGACTCTATGCAAGTTGCTTTTTACTGCACCATATGTTGCAATTAAACACATGTCTCACTATATTTTTGTGAATGACTCTTCTGGGCAAGAATAGAGAGAAATCCTAAATCTTTGAGGGAACAGGAAATATATTCTACTTACAGCAGTGAGAAAAGCTGTGTGGGAGATTTATGCATTATTTTCACATACAAACAAGGAGTTCATGAGACTCCTCTCTGCACTTCTGGCAGATGAGCAGGAAAACAGGACAGAGGAGATCAGGAGGCATAGATTTCTACACAGTATCTTCTTGGAGTTGTAAGCAACAAAAAACTACTGCTTTGAGGAATACAAGTCCACATGATGTTCATACATTCTATGTCCTAAGTATATCTGCTAGCTGGAGTTAGAGAATCATCACCTCCATTAGATCTCCCTGTTGAGAATAGTGATGCTCGAGCCAGGGTCAAGCGAAGTGTACCTCTCCATCCTCTTCTCAGCCATGCTGTTATCTACCAGGGTTCAGGTAGTCAGCATAGACTTTCAGGCCATTTTTAGTGTTGTATATATCATAGATCAGGTAATGAGCAAGAGCCATTTGCTTTAGAATATTTCTCAAAGGCATTGAGGAACCTCATTAACAGTGAGTGATGTGTACCCCACAAAAATCTCTCTCTCTGTCTCTCTCTATCTTTCTATCTTTCTCTCTATATCTCTCTCTATCATCTCTATTTCTAATCTATCTGTCTGTCATCTATCTATCTATCTATCTATCTATCTATCTATCTATCTATCCATCTAGGCCAAATTTGACTGGCTAACCTCACAGCATCTCACTGATAAATACGTTAGATTAGTCAGAGGATTAGTACAAACCTCCATTTGCTGAAACCAAGTAAGTCCAAGAAATGCTCTGACTCTCTGCAGTGATGTTGGTTTGTTGCTATGCTCTGTGACAGAACTCTGGTGGATGTCAGGTAAAGAAGAACCTGACAGTGAGACAGCACTGCCCAGTGGCAGCCTGGCCTGCTGTGTGGCAGCCAGGCAGAGCTTCCATCACCAGGGTGGCTCTGCACCCAGCTCCCAGCATGGTGCAGAAGACCACTTGATGCCCTGTGGAGAACGTGATCCCCATCCAGGCCCACCTGTGAGCAGGGAAGCGATGCTAGCAGTCTGTTGTCAGGCGTGTTACACTTGAATCAATGAACTAATTACCCTCATAAACCACTCCACTGAGTGGAGCGTTGAAATCTGTGCTCAGTGTTGGATAAAGGATAGGAACAGCCAGGAAACCATGCTCTCTAGAATGCTTTATGCATTTGCACTGAATGAGGCTGACTTGTCCCTAGGACAAAATGTTTGTTGTCTTTAAAGGACACTGCATTCGCTCTTCAGTGTGGAGGCTGGCCCTCGTGCTGTGGGAGCTCTTCTTCTCCTACTTTGACTTGGCTCAAGACGTCAGGCTCTGGGGAGTCTGTTTTGTTCCTTATCTTTAATAAAACTGCTACTGCTAAAAGAAGAAGAACGCAGTATCTGTGAATTCATTGGCCAATGAGCCCCACTGGGGTCATACCCAGGGTATGTGCTGAGCTGGAGAGCAGACTCCAGGGAAGGCAGGGGACGCACTGTCACTGCTCCTGGGCTCACCCCAGCTGGGGATGGAAACGGGGCACCGCTCTAGCCGTCATTGCTCATCTATACAGTGGGGTCGGCAAGACTGGCTCCTGTGCGCAGATACTGGACCAAATTAGCTGATCTGAAAGTAAATTCTTACAAGAGTTGCCGTGGTGCCACAGATGGTGACAGGGTTGGAGAAGGGAAACAGCCATGGCAGAAGGAAGTGCCAGAGGAGGGGAGGTGCATTTCGCTGGGAGCGTCAGCAAGGTCTTGCTGGCTCTCTCCATTAGCTGAGGTTCCCCATGCAGAGAAAGAATGCCAGCGACTCGTCTAGAAGGACAGTGAATATGGTGAAGCTTTGGTTTGTAAGGAAACAAAGAAGGGCGTGTTAGTGGTTAAGGGAGTGTGGTGTGGTGTGGTATGGTGTGGTGTGCATGTGTGTAGTTGGACAGTGTGGAGTACGGGGGTGTATTGGTCAGGGTTTTACTTAGAGGAACAGAACAGATATAACATAAGGAATGGATATTAACACAAAATATACAATCTATAAAAAATTATAAGATTGTTTTACAGCAGTCAGCCAGAGTCCGATAAGGAAGCGTGCAGAGGGTGTCTGCATGCTCCTGACAGAAGAATTAAGTCCTGAGGTCTGAATTTCACTGCAGCGCTCCGTGTACGTCTCTATCCATTGGTTGATGGGTCTGTGTTGGAAGACTGAAGTGTCTGTAATGGATGCTGAAGAGTCTGCGCTGGATGACAGAGGATCCAAGCTGGAGGCTGAAGAGTCTGCGCTGCAAGCCAGATGAAGTCCAGGCTGAATGCGAAAACTGAAGCTTCTCGGACGAAGTGAAGTCTTGACTCCTTCCTCAGCCCTTTAAAAAGTCTCTCTGTGCTGAGTCCTTCTCACGTGGGCCCATTGTGCCCTAGGGTGGAACCAATCATACCCCAGGATGGGCCCTTGATCCCACTCTAGCGAGAAAGCCAATCGTATCCTAGGCAGGCCCTTGTCACGCTCCAGGGAGGAACCAGTTGTACCCCAGAGCAGGGCTACCACCAGCAGGGAACCAGGTGGTGATTCATCCAGCCAAGTTGATGCAATGTACCAACCACTACGGTGAGCGGGGGGTTCAATTACGTAAGTACACTGAGAAAATTTTACAATCCAGATATCAACTGAGACCTTCAAGTGTTTTGGAAGAAAGTAAAATGTGAGAATAAAATACACTTCTTGCAAAGTCCAGGGATTTCCTCAGAATTTTGGCTCATCGCCTTGCCTGAAATGTTTTCATGAAGATATTTGAGTTTAAATCCCTACCGCAAGTCTTGTCCTCAGCCACATTTTCCTTTCTGTCTTATTGTCCTGTAAGGAAAACCAATAACAACGAATAGAGCAAGACCCAGAACTAGCCTCTGTTGTCTCAGTTTATCCAAAATCTTAAAACACAGGAAAAGAGAACTTCCATAAAGAGGTTATGGAATGAGCCCATAAGATGATAACTGAATCTGTAAAACCATGGGATGATATTTAATAACAGAACTACTCAGAATTACAGAATTCACGAGGAATTGTAGTTTTTATTTTCATTTTTCAAAAATGTACTTCTTATGTATTTGGTACAGAGGGTCACTACGCAGCTTGCACTCACAGCGATCCTCCTGTTTTCAGCCTCTCCAGCACTGGCATTGCAGGTGTGCGCCACCATGCCTGGTCTAGGCGGCTGGCTCAGCGTGCCTGGGGGGCAGGACCAGCGCAGCATGTGGTGCTGGGGATTGAACCCTGGTTCCTGAGCAGGCACTTAGTCTGCTGAACTATTTCACCAGCCCAACAAGGAGCTTCTAAAAACGTGAACATCACAGCCCTGTCACAGGTGTGACACACACATGTGGCAGGGAGACAAAGGACAGAGAGGGGCAGCACAGGCAATGGAAGTGTGCTCTGAATTGAAACAGGCGAAGAAATGCTGCAACAGAGAGAGTGGAAGGAAGAGCACACCGGAGTGAAGAACAGAAAATCATACCAGGAAGCCAGGAGACTAACTCGCTACGTGTAGAGTCTAAAGGACAAAATTTCTAAAAATGGGGCCAGCAAGATAGCTCAGTGATCCGCAGCACCTGCTTAGGCAAGCGTAGGCGACTGCAGGGACCGTGGTTTGATCACTGGCACCACGTGCTACACCAGCCCCACCCCAAGGCAGGCTGAGCGGGCCATAACATTAATAAATAATAAAGTAAAAAAAAGAGATATTTTATTTTATTTTCTTGTTTCAGAACTTTTGTTTGTTTATTTATTTTTATGGCTGGCTCAGCCTGCCCTCAGGGCAGGGCTGATGCACCATGTGGTGCCAGGGATTGAACCTCAGAGCCTGCAGCTGCCCAAGCTTTCCCAAGCAGGAGCTTTAGACCACTGAGTCATCCTGCCACCGCCCCCCAAAAAAAGATAATTTTTAAAAAATTTCTTAAAAAAACCCAAAATTTCTAAAAGGAAAATGAAGGAATTGTCAGATAAACCATGTGACTCTGATTTCATAAAATGGAAGAAAAAATATTTCTCAATTGAAAAGGCTTCAAAAATGTGTTGTCCAGTCTAAGGATTTTTAAAAAATGATGTACACACCTAGATTTTCTCCCTGCTTGGCAAAAAAAAAAAAAAAAAAAGTGCATAAGCTACATCAAAGACATCTTAGAACCTCAGTGATCCTCAAAATTGAAAAAGAAAGCAGGGAATCATGATGCTAGCTCTAATTTTTGTCAATAGAGGGATTTAAAATCAGAGGTCCGTCAACACAGTCTTCAAAGTGTAACTAATGAAATGAAAGTGCCATCTGTCACCCTCTGGCTTTTGGAAGTCACTGCCTCCCAACCACCTGTCAGCTCCCAGCTGTACCTTCAGTTGTCCACACCTGTACGTTTCGCAGAGCACCAGTGTGCTCTTTGCAAATGGCAGTGAACACCTGCCTAAAGGAGGAGAACAGGAACTTGGTTGTGGATTCCAAAGCTCCAGAGGGTTCTTTACTTGTTTGACCTAGCCACCTTCCGATAACTAAAAACAGTAGTGTGACTGAATAATAATCAGGTGGCGGAATCTTTTTAAAATTTAGCTATTCAAAAAGTTTCACCACCTGATTATTATTGTAATATTATTGTATGATAATGTCACAATGTAACCTTACATTGGTACATGTTTCTGAGACAAATGCGTAAAATTCTATGCAGAGGAGAAATCTCGAACAATGACCCAGAGTGAATGTTTATATGTACAGATTAGTGCATGATTTTCAGGTGTGTCAATGATTTTAATAAGTACTGAGGCTTCTGCAATGATATACTGACCACCATTCCTTTGGCTTTACTGAGTCTAGTTGCTGCACAAAACTCTTGCACTTAGTGGGCCTGCGAGATAGCTCAGTGGACTAAGTGCCTGCTCCGGAAAGCACAGGGACCTTAATTCAATCCTTGGCACCACATGCTGTGCCAGCGCCCCACCCCCAACCCCAGGTGCACTGAGCCAGCCACGGAGACCAGGCATGGCAGTGAGTGCCCGTAATCCCAGCGCTGGAGAGGCTAAAAGCAAGAGGGTCACTATAAGTCCGAGCTGCATAGTGAGACCCTGAAGTTTGCACACATTTAATGTAAACATCTTGATGAATGCGTTAGGACCTAGGCATGTACCCTTGGTAATATAACCACAACCGAAGTGTTAGATAAAGTGCTACATATTTCCTTTATCTCCAAAGA
>PVJA010017742.1:0-41103 GCA_004027025.1 Myocastor coypus | reverse complement strand
TAGTTGGGTTGATGTTATTTGGGGTTCTGTAGGCTTCAGTTACCTGAATGTCTGATTGTTTTCTCAAATTTGGGAAGTTTTCTGCTATTACTTCTGCCCATATTCTTTTTATATCATTTGTATTGACTCCTTCTTTCTCATTGATTCCCATTAATCTCACGTTGTTCATTTTCGCATCGTCTTGCAGATGATGAATTATGTTTTCCTGCATTCTGGTTGATTTTAAAAGATCCTTTCTTACTCTTTCACTGGCTGCAACTGTGTCTTCAAGGTTGGAAACTCTATCTTCATTTTCGTTCATTCGGCTCTGCCAACTTGTAATCGAGGTTTTATTTTCTTGTATATCTCTTTGAAACTGTTTCATGCGATCTATGTCTTTCCCATATTGCTCTGTCAGGGAGTCCATCATTTTTCTATTCTCCTCTAATTTTTTATCAGTGTCTTCTTTAATAGTATTGAAGTCTGTCATTATGGTTATCCTTTCTCTCTCTAATACAGAGATCATTTCTGTTCTGTTCTCCTTTCTACTTTTGTGTAGTTGTTCCCCTACTTGGGATGCTATTGATTTAGGCATGTCTTTGTCAACTTTAGATATTATTTCTGCTCTGATGTCCTCTATACGTTTCTGCAGCCGTTTTTCCACTTCATGTATTTCTTTTTTTTACTTCAGATTTTATCTCTGATCTCAGTTGCTCTATAAGTTTCTGCACTTGTGTGTCTGCCTCAGATGCTACCCATTCAGAGGTTTCATCTGTATAATTCTCATTTTCTTCCATGATAGTGTCTTCTGTATTTGGTTTGGGTGGGCACGGGTCGTGAGATTGCCTCCTACTCCTTGTTGTTATCATTTTGTATGGAAGTGACCTCTGCACTTTGGTGGTGTTATGCTGTGTCTATGGGCGTTTGGTCTGGAGACTCCAAGCTGGTTCTTCTACGGAGGTTCCTGACTCTTGTGTTGGGGCTCTGGCTGCTAGCTTTTGTGAATCCTGGTGGATGTGGTCTGTAGGTGGAGGTGGAGCTTTGGGATTGAGTGGTCCTGGTAGGCTCGTGGACCAGATAGGTTGTCGAAGGGGCTATTTGATGGGTTCAGTGCTGGAGCTTGGGCCGCGGTGAGTGCGCAGGCTCAGCTCCCAGAGGTGCGATTTTTGTCTGGGCTGGAACAGGAAGTTAGTCGCGGGAATGCAGAGGCAGGGCAGAGGGGCGCAGGGAACTTACCCGAGGCGGGTGCGCAGGCTGAGCTCCCAGCGGTGCGATTTCGGTCTGGGCTGGAACAGGAAGTTAGTCGCGGGAATGCAGAGGCGGTGCAGAGGGGTGCAGGGACCTTACCCGCGGCGGGTGGGCAGGCTCAGCTCCCAGCGATCAATGTATTAATTATTCTAACAAAGAAGTGAATATTCTTTAAAACATTAAAAGATAAAAATGTCATATTTTTTATATATTTTTTCTTATGGCCTGCTCAGCATGCCCTGTGGATTGAGCTGGTGCAACTTGTGGTGTTGGGGATCGAACTGCTGTTCCCATGATTGCCTAACGTTTTCCAACCAGGAGTTTTCTTTTTTTAATACATTCTTTATTAATTTTATTAAGAAATTACAATGTGACAGTTTCAAAACATGTTAGTAGTACATTCCCAATAATTGATACAATGCATATTGTTGTTCTTATTGTAGTTATACAGAGCACAGGTTGTAGACATGATAAATTTTACAATGGTTATTAGTGCAATGATTTTCTTCTCTTTGATCTAGAAGAAGGTAATTGTATACATACTCAAATGTTCCATACTTGTAGTGGTTTAGTGGAGAAATCAGGAATGTCGCAAGCTGTTGATTAGAGCCTTTTACAGCTCAGCATACTAACCTACTTCATGTTTTATGCACCATGTTTAAACTTTTCTGCTCTGTGGTTAAGGGTAAGTTAAAGCAAGACCTGTATAACAAAACGTGCAGTTTTCATATCTCCCAAGGTCAGTCAAATCCACTCAGGATTTACTTTAGAATCATGTACACTGCTTTGTAGAACTGTTTTTGATGTCAGCTATTTGGATGAGTCACAGCCATTGCTTGACCTGTTTGCTCTCTGTGAAAGCCTGAGAGAATGGTTTCTCTCTAGGTGACTCCGTTAGGAACGCTATATACCTTCACTCCCTTTCCTCTGTGGTCCCTGAATCTCCTTGAACAGAAAATTTGGGAAACTACTGAGTTATATAATGTTACAGCACAGGTTCTGTTCTGTGCTGAGTCCTCACTGACTTTGAAGAGCTAGGACCAAAATATTGGCTATCCTTGTAGCCTTTCTTTTTTTCTAATATTTACTCTGCAAACTTATATTCTTAGCCCTTCAAGAAAAAGCTTAGTGATACTATTACTCTAAAACATGGGTGCTTAAGCTTAATATCACTATCCTTCAGAATATCAAACATCTTAGACTTAACTTGGCATTGGTATTTTCCATCAATCATTGATATTCTTATAAAGCTCTATGGAATCGGATAAGAGCAGTTAGAAATTTTTACACAGATATTTAGAAATATAAGCATGTACTAAATTTTAGTCTGTCCATTGATGGTCTTCTTCCTAGTCTCTTACTCTCATTGAATAGACTTTTTTGTTTTCTTGTAAACCAACCATTTATTTAAGAGAGAGTCTAGCACTAACTGAAATTACATTAGAAGCAGCACACATTTAAAAGGCAAGAATAACAGGAATTCCAAGCATAATTTTAGTATTACATATTGCTATCATGATTGTCAAATCCTTTTGAGGTTTCGTAGGACCGTTGTCTAATTCATCCAGTGTATATAAGTGTATAGTTTTGCTCCTGCTGAGTTTTCTCTCTTTTCTGCTTCCAGTCACTTTGCTGCTTAACCCTTAAGTCTTTGATTCCCATTCATCTGTGTTAGGTCTCTCCATTTTTCTTTCTTCTTTTGAGTTCTCACACTAGGGATTCTGTATGGCATTTACACATGTGGGTTTGGTGTATTTCACGTATGAGCATATGTTCAAGGTACATCCATTTATATATGAAGTCTTCTAGTTTAACATTCTTTATAGCTGAGTAATATTCCATTGCATAAAAATACCACATCTTTTTCAGTCATTCTTCATATGATGGGCATTTTGGTTGCTTCCAAGATTTGACTATTACATATTGGGCTGCTATAAACATAGGTGCCCAGATACCTATGATATCCCTATCATACCGTTATTTTATGATGTTTTTACTTCTTCTGGGAAAATTTCCAGTAGGGAGATAGCTGGATTGAATGGGATTTCAGCTCTAGTTTTTTAAGGAACCTCCACACCATTTTCCATAAAGGTTGCACCAGTCTGCATTCCCAGCAGCAATGGGGAAGTGCTCTTTTTCCCCACAGCCACTCCAGCATTTGTGGTTGATTGATTCCTTCAAAATATGCATTCTTTCTGGGGTGAGATGGTATCTAAGTGTTGTTTTAATTTGCATTTCATGAATGCCTAGCTATGTGGAACATTTCTTCATGTATTTGTACTTGATTTCTTTCTTGAAGAACTATGTGTTTGTTTCCGATGCCCATTTCTGTCTTGAGTCTTTGAATTTTGGGAACCTAATGGTTTTTAGTTCTTTATAAATTCTAGATAGAAAACCTTTCTGTGATTATTGTTAAACTGTTTTCAAAATTTGTGGGTTGTCTTTTCACTCTGTTTGTAACTTTTTTTGAGGAGAAAAATATTCTTAACTGCAGGAGCTCTCAGTTTTTGATTCTTTGAAATGTTAAACATGCATTTAGATTTTTGTCCATGCACTCTTTGCCTACTCAGATGTCTTCAAGATTTTTTCCCACTTTCTTTTCTAAGAGACTTAATGTTTCTCTTTTAATATTTAGATCTTTAATCCATTTTGACTTTAGTTAAGTGCATGATAGACCTGGACCAAGTTTTAGTTTTCAGCATGTAGAGAGTCAGTTTTTCTCGCACCTTTTAATAAAGGGCTACCTTTCTTCAAAAAAGAATGTTTGGCCACTTTGTCAGAATTAAGAGAGCTGAGTGTCCTTGTATTTGCTTCTGCATCTTCTAATCTATTCCACTGATGCTCAGTTCTACCTTTTGGCCAATAGCACACTGATTGTATCACTCTAGCTTTGTATTATTATTTTAGGTGACGAATTATAATGCCTCCAGCCTTACCTTTGTTGCCCAGGATTGTCTTTGCAATTCTGGGTCTTTTCCAGTTGCAAATACATTTTAGAAATGACTTCACCAGATCTGTGAGGTATGTTCATGGTATTTTGATAGATATTGCATTAAATGTGTATAACATTTTATGGAGTAAGGCCATATTTACAATGTTGGTTCTTCCTATCCAGGATCAGCTAATATGTTCTGAAATCCTCTTAGTTCTCTTTCAAAGTACTGCAGTTTTCATTGAAAAGCTTTTTTACTTCTTTCATTAATTCCAAAGTATTTCTTTTGTTTTTTGCTGCTATCATAAATAAATATTGTTTCTCTAATTTCTCCTTCAGTGTGTTTGTTATCTGTATGGAGCAAAGCATTGACTTTTGTGTGTTTACTTTGTAACATGCTATACTACTGAATTTGTGTGTTAACTCTAGTAGCTTGTTGGTGGAGCTTTTGGGATCTTAAAGTAATTATCATGTCATCTGGAAATAATGACAATTTAACATATCTTTACCTATTTTTTATTCCTTTTATCTCTCTCTCTCTCTCTCTCTCTCTCTCTCTCTCTCTCTCTCTCTCTTATCTAATGGCTGCAGATTATGATTCCACAATGACATTGAATAGGAGTTGTGACAGAGGACATCCTTGTCTTGTACCAGATTTGAGAGTAAAAGACTTCACTTTTCATCATTTGGAATTATTTTAGCTGTTGGATTGTCATAGATGGCCTTTATCAGCTTGAGGTAGAGGCCGTATATTCCATGATTTTGCAGGACTTTGACCATGAATGAGTGTTCGACTTTGTCAAAAGACTTTTCTGCATTAATTGAGACGATTATATGATTTTTGGCTTTAGTTCTATTGATCTAGTGTATTACATTTATTTTTTTCATATATTGAACCATGCCTGCATCCCTGGGATGAGTCCTGCCTGTTCATGGTGTATAATCTCCTGATGATTTCTTGTATTTTTTTTTTTTGCACGACCAGGTTTTGAACTTATGACTTTGCACTTGCCAGGCAGGCGCTGGTGCCACAGAGAGATCTCCCGGCCCCCCTGATTTGGTGTATTTTAGTGGTGACGATTTCATTGAGAATTTTTGCATCTATGTTCACGACGAAAATTGGCCTGTAATTCACTTTTCTAGTTGTAGTGTGATAGCTGGCAAAACTTTCTTTCTTGGTGTCAGTGTTGTACTTGCCTCTAGGAATGATTCTGAGAGGATTGCTTCCTTTTCAATTTCACTGAAGTGTTTGAGGAGTAATGGGCTTAGATCTTCTTTTTTTTTTTTTGAGACAGGGTCTCGCTATGCAGTTGAAGTTGACCTTGAGCTCACTTTTGTAGCCCAGGCTGGTCTCGAACTCGCACTGATCCTCCTGCCTCAGCCTCCCGAGTGCTGGGATTACAGGCGTGAGCCACCACAGGGAGCTTAGATCTTCAATAAATTTCTTGTAGAATTCAGTGGTGAGTCCATCAGGTCCTAGGTTCTTTTGTTGTTGTTGTTGATAGGCTTTTCATTATATTTTGTATTTCACTGGCTGTTGTTGAGGTGTTGTAAGTTCTTAAATCTTCCTGATTCAGTTTCGGCAATTTATGCTTTTCTAGGAATCTGTCCATTTCTTCTCTGTCTTCAATTCTGTGAAAGAAAGATTCTCAAAGTAGCTGTTTGTGATCCTCTGCATCTCTGTTGGATCTGTTATTTCACTTTTTCCATTCCTTAGTGCTTGAATTGAGTGCTTTCTTTACTCTTTTTGATGAGATTAGCTTGGGGCTTATAAATTTTATTTAATCTTTCAAAGTACCAGCTCTTTGATTCATTAATTCTTTGTATTTTCTTTGTCTCTATTGAATTAATTTCTGCTCCAATCCTCATAATTTCCTCTTGTCTATGGTCTTTTGATTTCATTAGTTCTTCCATTTCTAGTCAGTTTTGGTGTTGCATGAGAATATTTATTTTTTCCCACACTGTCTTCTTAATGTGTGAGTTCAAAGCTATAAATTTTACCTCTAAGAACTGCTTTCATTTCATCCTATAAATTCCGGTAGGTTGTGTTTGAATTTTCATTAAATTGTTGATACTGTTTAATTTCTTGTTTAATTTCATCGATAAACCACTGGTAGCTAAGAAGGGTGTTGTTTAATTTCCATGTATTTCTAGTTTTTTGTACTTTGTTTTGTCATTTATTATCAATTTCATTGCACTGTGATCAGATAGTATGCATGTGATAGTTTCTGTTTTCTTGCATCTACTGAAGCAAGACCTATGGACTACTATGTGTTATATTTCAGAAAATGTACCATGTGCATCGGAGAAAAACATGATCTAAAGTTGTTGGGGTAGAACACTCTGTATATTTTCTCTACATTTAGTTGTTCCAGGTTCTGGTTCCATTCTGCTACTTTTTTGCTAATTTTTTGTGTGCTTGAACTATCTCTTGGGACAAAGTGGTGTAAAGTCTCCTGTTAGGATTGTGGTATTGAATATGAGACTTTTCATGTCCATTAAAGTTTGTCTCATATAAATTTGTGCCCCCATGTTGGGTACATACATATTTATGACTGTTGCCTCTTCATCTTGAACTTTTCCCTTAACCACTATGTAGTAGCCTTCTTTATTTCATACCAATCTTGGTTTGAAGTGTAAAGTGTCTGTAAACAGGATTGCTACCATTGCTTTTTTTTGAGGTGCTGAGTATGTAATATTATTTTCTATCCTTTAACTTCTAGCCTATGAGTTTCTTTATTAGTTATGTGTGTTTCTCGTGTACAGCATGTTGTTGATTTTGTTTCTTTATCCATTCTGCAAGTCTATTTCTTTACTTGGAAAATTGAGTTAATTTACGTCAATGGTTATCATTGAAATGTATTGACTTATGATTGACTTGAATTTTGTTTACTACTGTTTACTACTTTTTCCGCTGTGTTTAATTTATTGCCCTATTTTGGGGTTCTTTCTATTCTCATTTGTTGAGTTTGGGTCATTTTGGTCTTTCTCTAAAATTTTTTGAAGTATGCTTTGTATGGTTGGCTTTCACATCATGAAATTCTTTAGCTGTTCCTTGTTGAGTATTTCACTTCTCCTTCATTTTTGAAAGAAAGTTTTGCTGGGTATAGCAGTCTGGGATGAAAATTGTTTTCCTGGAGGACGTGAAGCACTCTGCTCCATGCTCTTCTTGACTTCATGGTTTTTGAAGAGAACTCTACCGTTATTCAGATGGGCTTTCCTTTAAATGTGATCCGTTTCTTTTTGCTAATAGCTTTTAGTATATTATTCTTCTGCTGGATTTCTGAGATCTTGACTATTATATGTCTGGATGTGTTTTTAGTAGGGTTGATGTTATGCAGAGGTCTGTAAGCTTCAGTTAGTGAATGTAAGATTGTTTTCTCAAATTTGGGAAGTTTCTGCTATTACTTCTGCCCATATTCTTTTTATATCATTTGTGTCAACTCCTTCTTTCTCATTGATTCCTATTAATCACTCATTGTTCATTTTTGCATCATCTTGCAGATGTTGAATTATTTTTTCCTGCATCCTAGTTGTTTTTAAGAGATCCTTTCTACCTTTTCCCTAGCTGTGAACGTATCTTCAATTTCTGACACTCTATGTTCATTTTCATTCATATGGTTTTCCCAGCTTGTGATTGAGATTTTATTTTCTTGTACATTTCCTTGAAACTATTTCATGTGATCTATTTCTTTCCTATATTGCTCAATCAGGGAATCTATCATTTTTCTATTCTCCTTTAAGTTTTTATCCATGTCTTCTTTAGTACTTTTGAAGTCTCTCATTATTGCTATCTTTTCTTTCTCTAGTTCAGAGATTATTTCTGCTCTGTTCTCCTCTCTGCCTTTCTGTAGTTGCTCTCCTACTTTAGATGCTATGAATTTAGAGATGTGTTTTTTATCTTCAGAGGTTATTTCTTCTCTTGTTTCCTCTACACATTTCTGCAATGGTTTTTCCACTTCAGAGTCTATTTACTCAAGCATTTCTTTTTTTTTATTTCAGATTTTATCTCTAATCTGAGTTGCTCTGTATGTTTTAGTTTGAGGGTAAACACAAAAAGAAAAGCAAGACAAATAACAGATACAAAGATAGGAACAGAGCGATGTACAACAATGCAAGTTACAGATTTGAAACCAACAATAATGAATTAACAATGGTTGCTATATTACATACATTTATCATCAAATCTGTTGTTTATATTAACAGATATAGATATACAAAATTGGAAAAATAATGAGATTAATGCTTGCTCTTACTAAAACTTAATTTTCTAAAATATTAAATATAAGTTTTATTATGCCAATGGACTGAACTATTAATAATTTCAAAAAAAGATCAGGGCCCCTTGGCTCAGGGCATGAGTTTTTATGGGCTGCAGAAGTAGAAGTATAGAACCAGAGTGTCTTTCCATTTAGGGCTTGAGTTTTACAGGGTCTAAGCAGTTCAGCCTTATCTGAGAAACAGAAACTTAAATAAGTAAACAGAAACTGAAGGAAACTGGTGGAAACAGACACCATCTTACTTCTCTGTGGAGCGAACTTCCTGTTATATCAGAACATTAAAAGAACCTATTTCACTGGATAAGATGAGGTGAAGTGAGACATCTGGTCAAGAAAAAAGACAAAGCTCAGGGCTCTTAAAAATAAGTCACCACAATTAAAGACTAGACCAGCCATCAGAGTAAGATTTGAAAACCTATCTTTGTGAGGAGAGTAAACAATAGTTCCAGGCATCCACCATGTTGATCTATAGCTGAAGGAAAAATATGAATATCCTAAAATGAGAATAGTGATGGATCCATAATAAAACAGATCTGCTACCACAAGTAGAAGGAGTTTTGCTTGAAATTCTGCTTCAAAGAACAAAGCAATGGGAAAAACATACACTGCCCTGCCAAATGAGTAAATTGGGAATTAAAGGCTCTGTAACATGCAAGATGTCATGAGCAGTATTAGAAGCTATAGCAATTCAATCCTACCAATGAGGTAAACCAAAGAGAGGGATGTTGATATGGGTTTTGTGGGACATAGAGAAGGGCATACAATGTAGAAGCTATGGGAAATCACAAGAATCTAGAAACACCAAAGGTGATAGCACTGACAGTGGAAGGTCAGGTACCCTACAGGCAGGGAAAATTAAAGGCCTAGCTGGAGAGGGGCATTAGCAGTGCAACAAGAATTCAGGGGTTCAAACTAGGCCAGTGAGCAAGACCAATCTCAGATTATAAGACAGAGAGACGAGGCTTGAACACGCAAAGCTGAAGCCTGTGAAGAGAAGTCCAATTCACAAAAAAATAAAAGTGAATGACTCTCCAAATAGTAGAAAATGATTCAGGTGAGTGTCTCCTTCCCAGGGCAGCTCACTTAACCACTGGCCTCACCAGTTTCGGCCATTGCTGTCTTTCTGTCTTCCCACTAGTACCACACAAGAAACCAAGCCAGTATTTCACATTATCTATGAAGTTGCTGTTGAAATGAAAAGAAACAAAACAGTAGATACAGTAGAGTAGGGCCATAGCTCTCAAGATAAGTGGCATGTGATATTTTTACAATCATAGGTGATTGATGATGCCCTAGTTCGTGGACCTAGATCTCTTGACATTTGGAAAACACAGAGGCCTGTAATGCTGCTTATCTCACAGTGCTACTGGAACAATTCGATATAACTGCATAGAGATAGTGTTCATGAACTCTAAAGAGACAGAATATCAGAGTACAACTGGTAAACACATATGGCAATGGCAGCTGTCCAGTGGGCAGGTGGGGTAAGTGTGAGTCAACAAGGAAGAAAAATTGCTCTATTCTTCAAACAAATACTGAGGAAACTGGGACTTGGTGACTCCATTTAAGGGGCAGACATAAATATCAAGAGCATGTTGAGCCGAGATTCATTCTCCAGCAGCTCCTGGGACCCTAGCAGAGGTGACCTGTGAGTGTTTCTGTCCATGCCTTATTCTATCTCCTCTCTATTCTGTGGATGTCCCTCTCCACCAGAGCTATTTATGCTACTCATGTTGAGAGAGCTCAGGTTTTGGAAAGAGGCTGTGCTTCAGGAGTAGTGGGCTTGGGAGGTGGGACTCACAGTGGGGTGAGAAAACTCTTCTGCCAATAATTCAGCTTCTGCAGCTCAGATTTGCTTCCTGAGTCAGAGTAAAATGGATGAATGTTCTATGTGTCCAGATGCCACTTGTGGAAGTACCAGGTGGAAATACATTTTTGGCTTGTCTTGACTTCTGTTCTGTGCCTACTTTTTTTTCGAACAGATAGTGGGAAAAATCTGCATGTATTGTCAGATCTGGGCACATCCTGGTTCCACCTGCAGAGCACTGATAAACCTACTTCTCTCTCAGCTACACATCTTTACTCCCAGAATGTGCTCACTGAATTAGGCCTCTGAATGTCCCTTCTACATTAGGAAGAGTTGCTCTTTTAAATAAGACCTTCCTCTGAACACTAGATTATTAAGGGTGATGCCTTCTGCACAAGCTTGAGATGGTGGACAAAAATGTTCATGGTTTTCTTTACTATCTGGAATCAAAGAAACCCAGAGTCAAGCCAGCCGCAGGCCACTGACCAGCAGACTTGCCCTGCATGGACCTGGCTTCCAGTGCTCAGAACTAAGCTTCTGCCAGAATGAGGGCAAAGTGAGAGCCACCACCTGCCTCTGAGATCACCTGGTCTAGAGACACTTTGGATGCCCAAGAAAGTTGTAAATTCAAAATTGAACAAGTTTAATGAAAAATAAGTGATTCTCACCCCTCAGTTTTCTAGTACCTGGAAAAGGACACCTTTGTTTGACCAGTAGGGCTGGCCCTCCACTACCTGAGTCAACCCACTGAACTGTTTCATCTTTCCACAGAACCTTCTGTCTTCAGTGCTTCAGTGGCTGCCATGGGCTCTTCTGGATATCATAATTTCAGTTTCTTTCTTTGAAACTGGGCAGAATGCAGTTCTGCCAAGAACTACAAATAATGATATTTCCTCTTGTTTATCCTCAAATAAGCCTTCCATATGACCCCATCCACCTAACATGTCATCTTCCCCCATGAACCCCTCTTTTGTTCCCTCTCACATGGTCTAGGCAGACCTCTAGGTGTCTCTTGTCTCTCTAGATACTTATTTCATATTTCAGAAACTTCCTTCGTGAGTTCCTTCTGTCAGTTTTTTTTAAGGAGGCAGTCCTTGTTCCAGGAAAGATAAATTTCTTGTCATACAAGCAGCCACAGTCATAGCTTTTACTTGAGGCAAACATTATAAAACAGGCAGGACTCAGGTTCATTTTCATACCAGTATGCAGATTCCAGTGCTAACCATGGCAGTGAGGAGTGGGAAAGAGATTTGCTGGCTGAGTCTTAGTCAAGCCAATGGTCTCAATGGCACATGCAGGGAAAAGGAAGCCCAGAAAGGGAAAGACCTTGTCCAGAGGTGCTAAATGAATCCCTCTTGACGTGACAGATAGCCTCAGGGAGGATGCTACATCACATCCACAGCTTTCATGGGCCTCTGCCAACTGAAAGCACGCTATGCCCAGGTACACATGTTATAATCAAGAAGGAGAACTACTGCTTTCCAAGACCAAGCCCTTTGTGCACCTACCTAAATTGCCTTTGAACTCTTGTTCCTCTGAGCCACACAGAAGGAAGAAGGAGACAGAGAGGGAGGTTTCTGAGCAAAACAAGCTAGGTCACGTTCTACCATATGTCGTGGAGCCTACAGCATGATCTTTCTCTTTCTGCCATCTCCCCAGGCCATGCTGCTGCCCCTTATTTCCGTGCTGTTACTGCTCATACAGCCACAAGGGAACCTGGGAAATGGAGTGAAAAGTTACCATTCTAAAATATTGACCAATCCTTGCAAACTGGTAGCGTGCCACCCCACAGAAAATGGCTTGCCTGCCCGTGATGGCCAGGATGGGAGAGAAGGCCCCCATGCTGAGAAAAAAGATCCAGGTAAAATGGAGATCAGGGAATTATCAGGTGCGGAGGGGATCGTGGATGATAAACCACCTATACTTGGGTACTCTTTGATGTAAGACTTGAAAATAGGCTTCTGTAATGTCAAGGGCATGGATTTATCCTCACTGTTGATTCTACCAGAAACACTCTACTACTAGCTGGCAAATGCCTGAGGTATGATAGAAACACATGATGAATATCTAAAAGAATTGAGTATGTCACAGAAATACACTGCAAGTAATTATACATAAAATACTTTTCTCTACTTCAAGCACACTTTTCCACTTCTGAAGCACGTTTGGAAGTCCTCTTTTGCGAATGGTTTCAGAGGTGCTATCATGACTTCCTTAATGTCCTGAATCTGCACAAAATACTTCTCTCCTGTTCATTTTGGCTGTGGGGAAGAACTAGAAGTTGCATTGTGGTAGATTTGGTAAATGTGGAGGATGACCGACTCTCTTTTGGATGCCAATCAAACCATAGAGGTCACTATTTTTTTTTTGGTCACTTTTGGTAAGGACACTCACAAAAGAAGACTTTGGAATAAGAGCAATGGAATAAGTGTGTTTTCAGTGAGGAAGTATTATGATTGATGGCCATGTGTCACCTCATGTGTCAATCCTGAACTCCTAGTATGCTTCTCCAAATTCACCCAATCAACCTAACTCCTCTTCTTGGGTCCCTAAGGACACCTAACCCTATGAAAGAATAAATAGTGAGTAAATTACTATGTTAAGTGGCCCTTTCAGACCTTGACCTGGCAAATAGCAGTGTTCGTTTTGACTAAATGGTGACTACACAACATGTTAAACATTTTTAATAATGAATCCCCATCCAAGGAGGAGAGGAAGAAACGAGACTCCATGGCCTCCTATACAGGCTTAGTTAAACTTCACTTTAAACGTCACAAGTTGAGAAGGAGCTGGATTTCTTTGTACAACACTTGGGGTGGGTATTTACTTGAGTGTTCATGAACTTCTCACCAAAAGCCTAACAGGAATTCACTAATCTCCTTTGCCAAATAAGAACACAATGATGTTCTTCACTATTTTTCTCTTGCTGCTTAGATAAAATACCTGACACCCAAAGTTAAAGAGAAGAGGTTTATTTGTCTTATGTTTGGTGGAGGTTTTGCTCCTTAATCTCTGGGCTCTAAGGCACGATAGGAGGCCACAGGGAAGCAGTTCAAAGACATACATTTGGGCCAAATCTTTACCAACCTGAATCTTCAGACTAAAGTTGCACCTACCTACTGAACCAGTGATGTGAGTTCTGGGATTCTCAAGGGTGCTAGTAGATGAGGGAATCATAATCTATAAGTAGAGACTTCTATAAGCCCAGCTACTTTGGAGATTGCAGGGACAGAACTATAAGTTTGAGGTCAGTCTGAGCAACAGAGCAGGACTCTGTCTCAAAAAAGGGAGATTGAGGGAAGAAATAGAGCGCAGTGATGGAACACCTGTCTGTCATATGCAAGACACTGGGTTTAGTCCCTAGTACTATTGAAGCAGAAAGTTTCCCCTAATTGCAGCTGTTTTGTGAAATACCGCTGTTATCATTGTATTCTCTGGCACTGAACTCAGGTAAGCCATGAAGTTCATCATCATGCTGAAACTTCTGTAAATTTGCCAAAACAACTTGACTACATACAACTGTGCTCACTGTTTGTGATATCCATTCTACCAGTACCATCAGTGAAAGTTTATCTTGTTTCTTATAACTTCTGTTTATGACTCAGTAAAGCAGATAAAATCTATGTAATCAATACCTCAGACTTGGCAGGTTAGTCCTAGGGGGTCTGCTAGCATCAGTAAAATATCCCTTCTTCTCTTAATTCAATTTTTTTTACTGCAGGGAATTCTATCTGGAAATACTATGTTTACCCTGAGAGAGTATCCAGGTCTTACTGGCTTTATGGGCACATTCAATGAACCAAGGAACAATGTAGCTCTGATTTGAAAGAATCAGATTTGAAGAAATAGTCTTTGTCTTTTGGAGTTTTCATTTGGGGTGGGGAGGAAGGAGTCTAGTGACACTTCAGAAAGAGAGAAGAAGGCTTTGTGGGGCCAGAGAATGGTATTTATTGTTTTCCTGTATGGATCAAAAGTGCTCCCAACTGAATGAGCTACATAGGGATGAACTCCAAGGACGAGAGCCCTTTTCTGGCCCTCTCCAAGATTCACAGGTCCCTCTGGACCTTTGGGAAGGCAATAGATTGAATCTTGGGCGAGATGGTGTCGGAGTGGCAGGGGCCAGGGAGATTGCTGCAGGGAACATGGAAGAGGCCTCCACTATCCGTGCAGGTACTTTGCCCTCCACACTCATTTCAACCCCAGCTTTGGGTTGCTTCTTGAAAGGGGTCAGCATACAGCTGGGCACAGCATATAGCTGTGCTCTAGCTTGTCACTTCTGGTCACTCTAATCATTTGACCATTATGTCTCTGAGAACATGTGTGTCTGAGAACATTGGGAGCTAGGAGAACCCTCAACAATCCTGAACCAAGTAGGCCTGTGTCCAGAGCCTGCACTTGTAACACCTTCCTCTGTAGACTTTGAAGCCTGTGGGCCTCATAAATTGCTGAGTAGGGCACAAGAGGAGAGATCCTTAAGCAGGGATGAAGGGCGAAGTCCCTTGGGGAGCTTAGGATTGCATCACCAGCAACAAAAAAGGCCCACCTGAGGCAGATCTCTTATGCTCCTGAACCTCCATCCTTCCTGCCCAGAAAGATTCACCGAGAGTCCCTCTAAGGGTTCTCATCTTCCTCAGACAAACCCACACTTCACAATACCCTGCAAGGCTCCCTGTGACCCCTCTCTACCCTTGCTTGCTTCTCTGCTCTATCCCCTCCCACAGCCCCTTTACTCAGGTATGTCATTTCTCACTGGGCCTTAAGCACCTCTAACCCCTCTCCGCTGGGTCCTGTCATTCCCTCTTCTGAGAGATACTCCTTCCACTGAGAAGGTTCACTGCCCATCTTTCTTTCTTTCTTTCTTTCTGTTTTTTTTTTTTTTTTTTTTTTTTTGGTCTTTTTGAGACAGGGTCTTGCTATGCACTTCAGGCTGGCCTTGAGCTCACATTTGTAGTCCAGGCTGCTCTCAAACTTGCACCTATCCTCCTGCCTCAGCCTCCCCAGTGCTGGAATTACAGGCTTGTGCCACCATACCCGGCTCACTGCCCATCTTTCCTTGTCAGCTTTCATTGGACATTTTATTTCACTAGTGTCTTTGCAAGGGTGATCAAACCTGGTGAATACTGCTGTTAAGTACTTTGCAATGGAACAGTCTTGTAAAACAAAGAAACCTTATGATGTGTGCTCACCTACTTTTGTCACCAGATTTGGCACCGTGCAATTTCTGATGCTTTCCCAAAGTCATAATGACCCCTTGAAAGTGAAGGGTTCCCCAACTACTGTGCTTATAACAGGCAATACTATCTTTAACAGTCCTTGTGTGTTTCTGACCTCTGTGGAACTTACTGTGACCCAGCATGCTACGGGTCATACCTTTAAATTTTGCTTTGTTTTATGGTTGAAGTTCACGACAAAGGGTTTTTTATTTTCCATTTTGGGCACTGCCACACCAGCATTAAGGACAGTTTCTAATTCATGGTGGAAGATCAGTAAATATTTATGGAATGAGTGGAAGATTGAAAAGAAGAGAAATTTCAGGATTGGTTCAAGTGTCAGTCCATAATGATTCAGCTCAGGTGGTGCTAAGGTATAAAGCTAGGTCCCTGGGGAATCCTGGAACGGGAAACCGGTGCTTTAGGCAATGCACTTAGCAGTTTTCATGTCCCTGAAACATACTTAAAGGAGGAAAGGTTTAATTTGATTCATGATTTCACATGAGTCAGTATGTGGGCAGCAGGCTCAGCATAGACAGATCATAGGGAAATGGCAGGTGGAGCCAACAGGTCAGTTCAAAACCATGCAGAACCAGAAGAGAGGAGCAGTGCCACAGAGGAGAGACCAGAAATAATGCCTGCATGGCCATCTCCACATAGCCAGGAGTGTGCTTTGCTAGTGTGATGCTGATTAGGCATTTCTTAATCAGGATTAAGAGGGTACCTTTTCTGTTTTAGGCACTAGGACAAAGCAAGAAACATTACAATTGCTGACTCTAAATTATACCACAAAGCTACCATGATAAAATCATCATGGTATTGGCAAAAAATTAGACCCAGTGGAATAGACTGAAAGATGCAGATGCAACTACAAACACATATGCCTGTTTTCCAGTTGGACTCTGCTCTCTTGTCTTAAGTGTTTTGCATTCCATGTGCATCCTGGATACAAAGCTAGCAGACCCACTCTCTTCTGCAATAATTTGTCTTTTCACCCTGCTCATGGTTCCCACTTCTGCACAGCTTTTTAATTTTATTACCACATTATTCAATTTTTACGTTTGCTTTCTGTGCTTTTAGGGTACTTCATGAATACATAAATATTCATAGGGCAAATAACTGGATGAGCATCTGTTTGCCTCCTATTCCGGATTAACTATTAATTCTCCGTATGTGTGTAAACCTATGTATGGATGTATGGATGTATATATGTGTGTATGAATACAAATATAAATCAAGTTCTCCATGGACAAAGGTAAACATTGACAAATTTCTTTCTTGTCATGGGAAGGAGCACATCTCCAGGAAAGCTGTTTTCTCAAAATGAGGATGCAAAGAGCTGGTTCCTACCTTGCCACTATGCCAGCGTGTGTGCCTGTGGAAGTCTATGTCTGTAGAACGCTGAAGGAAAGCCAGGGTGTGATTCTGATGGCTTCTAGCTCGCTTCTGGGCCTCAGGCCAGCTTTAAGTCCATTTCTTTTTCTGCCACAGACCTTCCAGGAGCTGTGGGGCCAGCAGAGATGCCTGGACCAACTGGCCCAGTTGGGCCCAAAGCGGACAGTGGCTCTGATGGAGAACCTGGACCAAAGGGTGACTCTGGACCAAGTGGTGAGCAACTGGACGTGGAGATCAGGAGTTTTCTAGTGCTCCCTGTGCCAATAGGCTGTGCTGGTAGCCGTGCTCTGGGCCCATCCCAGGAAGAAGGAGGGCAGAGATTCTCAAGGCAGCATGGGTTATCTCAGGACCCACTGGGCCTGCCATGGGTGTCTCTTTGACCTCCACTATTACTCTCACTTGAGGTACCCCTCTGTCAAGAAGGCTCGCTGTGCTGACTAAACTGGTCTTTTTCCCCAGGACCTCCAGGACTCCCAGGCATGCCTGATTGGGCAAGAAAGGATAGTCACCTTGGAAATCAGGGGGGCATAGGTCCTCAAGACAAGCCAGGCCCCAAAGAAGAGACTGGGCCCAAAGGAAGGTTGATGGGTTGTGGCTGATTTTGGAAGGAAAAGGCAGGAAGGAATGAGAGTGTAATCTATGGTGGTTGAGAGGTTCTCAGAATGCCTGGAGGATCCCAGGCCATCAGTATCAGGAAGGCTTTTCCACGCACACCTTGCCATATCCCTGATGTTATCACTGTTTTTACTCTTACTAGCCACAGAGGAGCCCCAAGCAGTAAGGACCGTCAGGCAGGTTATCTCTCTGACTCCATAGGGTGGATTAAAATCTTTGCTACAGGGGACATGACACTTGTAGAGAACACTCATGGTGGTATTTATCCCTATTTTTTGTTCCTTAGGAAAAGTAAGTGTCCCCAGTGTACAGGGTTCCACAGGAGAAAGAGGCCCCAGAGACCCTAAAGGGCAGAAAAGTGCCCCTGGTGAACATGGAACCCCCAGAAGTGCAGGGGTACCAGGTGAATGGTGGAGGGACATGGGGCTGGGTCAAGTTTGCTGGGCATACCTGGATCCGTCCTCCCCACTACGTGAGGCCGGAGCTGGCATAGCCAGTTCACTCAGCCTCAGTCACATTTCTTGTCACTGGTACACAATAACAATACCCACAACTCTAATGAGGAAACTTTTATTTGGTTTTATAGTTTTTAGAGCTTTCAGTCCATGGTTGGTGGGTTCCAAGGAAGGGTGGCACAACAGGAGGCTGTAGGAGGAGGAAAATGCTTATTCCACCACAGCCAGAAGACAGGGAGTGAAGGGGGGAGGCAGCAAGGGAGATGAAACCTTTTGGGCCATGCACGACCTGCCTCTTATAACCAGACCCCACCTCCTAACAGCCTGGCAGCTGGGAGCCCCACAATCCAATAACTTCCAGAAGCCCAATCTCGAGCACCTGAGGCTCTCTGGGAAACTGAGATATAAATCCTGAGTCTGCATCCAAGGTGGATGCAGCTCTGGGCTGTGAAAATCATCTGTCTGGAGAGGGCAGTAATAGTCTGTGTTCCAGAAGTCAGTTTTCAGTGACAGGAACCCCTGTGCACAAAAGAAGTGGACTGCTGTTTTTTGGGACGTGTGTGGCAAGGAGGGCAGATGGCCGGGAACTGAGGAGGACACCTGCCCAGAGGAGGACAAAACACTGCCAAATGACTACCCCACTCACCCTGCTCTTCTTGGGTCTCAGGTGCTGCTGGAGCTGTGGGTCCACAAGGATCTGTGGGAGTCAGGAGACGCCGAGAATTGAACAGTGACAGAGGTGCTCCTGGAGACCAAGGAGCCAAGGGTAAAAGTGGGCTTCCAAGGGAGGTGGCACTCCTGGCTCTGGGAACTGCACCTGGGATAGCTGTGGGGGAAGGGACTCTCTTCAGCTCAGGACTCCCCTCCTGTGGGGCAGGAGCTGTAGAAGGGCTGGGGCAGCTGCAGGGCAGAGTCAGGCTTTGGCCTCAGCTGTCACTGCAGGTGAGAAGGCAAATCCAGGCAGTTTCTTCAATGAACATAAAAACACAGCAGCCACCTTCCCAGCTCTTAGGACAGCAATGAGAACCCAAGAAGCCAAAGGAGGGAAAGTACACTAGGAATGTATATTCCACCCCACACATGGAAGGAGGGAGATGCTGCTATTATATTCCCAGAATCCAGAGTGATAATGGCATCTGTGTTGTCAGAAAGGTTCGGGGACCAGTCTGTCCATAGCAAAACCCTGAGAAATCCCTGCATACGGAGGTCCCCTGGGTTAGTAGATGTGACCTGGCTGAAGGCCAACCCAGCACACAGCCCACACCAACTATCCACCTGTAACCACTGTGCTACACAAGTCTTCACCTGGCATTTTACCTCTCCTGCAGACATCGCTGTTCTGAAGAGGCAGGTGAAAGCCCTCCAGGGCGAGTTACAGAACTTGAAGTCTGCTCTGTCTCGGACCAGGAATGGTGAGATGCTAGACAAAAGG
The DNA here is from genome assembly GCA_004027025.1 of Myocastor coypus. Lineage (NCBI taxonomy): Eukaryota > Metazoa > Chordata > Mammalia > Rodentia > Myocastoridae > Myocastor > Myocastor coypus. The sequence continues at coordinate 21,750 of PVJA010017742.1, read as the reverse complement.
CTTTCCTGGGACCCAGGGTGGGACCACTAAATGAACCACAGCTTGTGGTGGTTGTGACCTGGGATGAGAGCTTTGGCTGAGCCTGAGGGGAGCCTTGCCTGGGGTCTCAAAGGGGGGTGAATGGAGATACACCTGGAGCTGGAGCTGGAGTTGAAACTGCAGCTGAGAGTAGGGATCAAGCAGACACTGCGCTGAGGCAGTGAGGCCTCGTAGAAGTTGATCTGGCATTAGTAAGTGGGGGTGGCCATATTGGCATCTGGGCAGCTGATGGAGCTGGCAGAAATACTGTCAAAGCTATCACATTTCTGAGCACTCTCCAGCCTCCTACCACTCATGCCCTCAGGCAGTCCGCAGACCTGCCCCTTCTGCCTGCACTGTGTTGGACCCTTGCTGGACAAGAGGATGGCTATGTATTGCAAGCCCAGGTGCCAGGCGTTGGGGGACCAGAAATGGTACGGAAGCCCAAGGAGGCACTCAAGGCACATGCTGCTTTAGGGGACAAGGCAGGTTGACCTGGCCTTTGTGTGTGGCTAGTGAACATCTCCTTTCCTGAGGCTCCCAAGCCAAGGGCTGGGGGAAGGCACTGCCTCTGGACTCCAGCTAGTCTGACAATGCTGCAGCTTTGCGGCATGTGGAGCAGAGATCTTGCCCTCATGGTGTGATCCTGGGTGTCCCAGGCATCCATAACCACAGCCCTTGGTTCTCTGTGACTTTTGGAATCCAACTCAGTTCCCAGATTCCCCACCTCTTCTGCCCTTCATGACATCAGTTTTGACTTCACAACTTTCTGAATCAGAAAAATAAGTTATCTCACTAAGTAGAGGACAAATGGGCTCAGTTGAGCAGTTCATAGAATTGACTTCTAAGCATCGAAGTTCAGGTTAGGTTTTTAACATTTCCCCCTCCCTCCACAAACACATTCATTTGTACACTGAGAGAAACACATAAACGCATGCAAGTGTACCTGTTGCACATTATTTGTTTAAATATAATAATTCATTCCACATCCATCTACTAACATGGGCTCAAATGTCCAGTGAGACATCAACCCCTTTGTGCTGTGTTCCATCACTGGAATGCTAAGCATGTGAACTATTTATACTGTATTATTCAAGATTTTGAGTAATAAGGGTAGATTTCTTTTTCTTCTCTTTCTTCTTTCTTTCTTTCTTCCTTTCTACCTTTCTACCTTTCTTTCCTTTTTTATTTTGGAACCAGGGATTGAACTCAGGCCCTTTTTCTTGTCAGAGAAACACATATTCTACTGAGCTATCTACCCAGCTCCAAGTGAGGGTAGATTTTTCGAATTCAAAAAAGTGCAATCTGCACCAGAAGGACCCCCACGTGCCTTTGGATGAATGCCTGGGCACATATGTGTGGCTTGTGCACTCCTGCCTGAGACCTGGAGTATAAACCCAGCAAATACGCACAAATCTTACACTGACACTGCTCAGAGCTCTATGTGTTTTATTCTGAGCCCACAGAGAATCTTCTCCCAAGTCTTTATTAAAGGTGCCCAGAAACAGACAGTTAATTGGCACATGGCGGCCCTGCCAGTGCAAGTCAAGGAGCATAGCCCTCTCTGAAGACTTGATAACTGACTGCCCTATGAAGACTTCCATGCATAGACCCAGAACCACAGGGATGCAGACAGACTGATATGAAGAGTTTCTTGGCACGTTAGATCTCTCATTTTAGAGGGACGAAGGAGTAGAAACCGTGGAAAGAAAGTGACTTTGCAGTGTCCAGTGGACAGTCATAATCAGATTGGGCATTAGCACTTTGTCTTCAATTTCATTTAGGGCTCTCCAGCATGCTATACACACAGATGTGCCTCTCAGACAAGCTCATTCCGAACTCAGCACCTGGAGGGCAAGTGCAATCTGCACTCAAAGGACTCCCACAAGAGTAAAAAATAGCGTGCCTGAACACACAAACACACACCCACCAGCACACACACCAGGAAGTTTATCTGGACTAGTCCTGAGCAGAAACTGACACTTAGAAACCTCCAATGTCTTTCCTGTCCTCTGCCCATAACGTAGCACGGTCAAACAGGAGTGATGGAGTCCCTGCACTATGGTTTTTTGGTACTCTCAGAAACAAGTGTAGGCCAGTAATCATTTCCCTGGGGAAAGCACTTGAATTCTATATAGTAACTGACAAAAATCAAGTCAGTATCCAATGTGGGTTGACAGGATAAGAGAAACTCTGAGATTTGGGGTTAGACTGTCTTCCTTAACTGTGCATTTGAGGGCTGCATGGCATTGGGCACCTTAGTTGACTTCTCTATACTCTTGTTGTCTCCTCTATGGACAAGAGCTGGGACACCCTCTTCCAGAGCTGTTCTGGATCCTATCTTGTTCAAAACCTGTCTGGTGTCCTAACATCCTGGTACAGAAGGTTAGGGTCACATAGAGAATCCAGATCCCTGAGTTCTAACCAGCCTTAACCTGACTCTCCTTCCAGCTGAGCTCTTCCCCGATGGCCGAGGTGTTAGAGACAAGATCTTCAAGACAGTGGGCTCTGTAAAAAATTTTGAAGGGGCACACGTGATGTGCCTTCGGGCCGGCGGACAGTTGGCCTCCCCACGCTCTGCAGCAGAGAACGCTGCTGTGCTGGAACTGGTCGTAGCTCACAATAAGAATGCTTTCCTGAGCATGACAGACATCAGGAAGGAGGGCACATTTGTCTACCCCTCGGGAGAGGCCTTGGTCTACTCCAACTGGGCTCCTGGGGAGCCCAACAATGATGGCAGAAAAGAGCACTGTGTGGAGATATACACCAGTGGCAAGTGGAATGACAACAGCTGTGGAGTGAATCGCCTCGTCATCTGCGAGTTCTGAGCCCTCCCCAGGAGGGGTGCACATATCCCAATAAAAGAGTGATCTATGCTTCTTCCTACTCCCAAGGCTTTGTCGCACCCTACTGAATAGCATCTCTGCAGCTCAGTCAATGGGATAGGCATGTCAGTACACAGTGCAAATGCCACCTTAGGAATCTTTCAATATAGGATATCTGTCCAGACCCAAGTCACCTAAAAACTTTTTTTCCCCTCATAATTCCAGGAAACTTCTTTCCCATTCTGCCTCACACATAATCTACCTAAATCATCTTCCTCTTTTTTCCAAATATTGAAACCAAGGAATAGAGAGAGGGAGGGTCTTTTCCAGGAACACAGTGAATGGCAGAGTTAGAACTGGGTCACAAACAGGCCTTTCAGATCCCAAAGCTTGTGCTTTGGGCCTGTAGATAAGTTAGCCAAAGACTCCTGAATATTTGGTTTGTTTTGTTGATACAGCATTGCACAAGATTACTTAAATGTCATCTGCATTCAAGAAATGAGAATGGCACATGGGTAAACCACAGGCCTCTATGAGGGACTCAATTACTACCTCCAAGACAGGAAACCACTCTCCCCTTTGTTCACAGAGAGCAGGTGTATTGCTTTTTCCATAAGAGGCCTCCAAATCGTACCCCTGTTGGAAGCAGCCCTGAAGACACTTAGCATGCTGAGATACAATACCAGGCTTCCAGGCTAAGATCTTTCTCTTTTTAATGAAAAGTTCCCACGTCCTGCCCCTTAGTGAAATATAAATCAGTTGCACAATAAGCAAGTGAAAAATTCCTAAGTATAGAGGCCACACTAGGGGACACTCAGGAAGCCTCTTTTTGGTGCAATTAAGAGGAAGCAACTGGATATATTTTAAACCAAACATAAAACATTTTTTCCATACATAGATTGTTCTAAATGAGATCAGAAAAATGAATGAGCTCAGGAAGGACTGCAGAAGCATAAGCCAAGCCCTGCCATCTCCCCGGCTTCTAGGTCTGTCAACACTGCTCTTCCACTTGCCACACTGGCCTACTCTGCTTCTTGTGTCTCTGCTGCCCATTGCTGTTGGGACGATACCAGGTACTGCATAGTAATGAGGAATTCTCGCTTTCTGTCAATTTAAAGCACCTGCAAAAGTAAGTCTTATGGGCCAGGACTCAGACCTGCTACAATCAACTGTGCTTAGAGCCATGAAACCCCATAGCATAGAATGGCCTCTAGGACCCACTGAGTGTCGTGACAGTCTTGGTAGAACCTCTGAGAGAACAATTTCCCATACATCCCAATAAGTGAGTCAAGCCTGTACTTTTTGAAAGGGAAGGAAAGAGTAGTCAAACAGCATGAAGAAGAAAATGGTGTCTCATAGTTTAGAAAGCTTGGAGGACTGAAACTCCAACAGTCTAAGAACCTCTGAGCCCACCAGCATCCTGTCCCATTGCTGGAAGAAGGACCATTTGGGCTCTGCAGACAGAGTCAGATCAATGAAAGGACTGAAGTAAATATTGTGGAAATTCAAGACATAACCTGAGCCCATCAACATAGAGGCTGTCCTGTACTAACATTCACGGGTAAAGTTCAGTCAGATTCTAAAGCCATGTCCAACTCTCTCAATTATATCAGGGCCCACTCTGACTCTCACGCTGGCTAGAGGGTGGGAAGAGATGACCCTCAGAGTAGCAGGTAACACTGTGGGAGTGGCTGACTTCCTTCCATACCTGGAAGAGGAAACCTTCAAACAGTTGCACTGGGAAGCCCCTGTTCCATTTAACAGCAGATTCGCATTTGCTTCTTGGTCTGAACTCTCTTGTTATCAAACCAACCCACATCCCATAATGAACAGCCAATGAAGAGCCTTCTAATGATTGCTTTTCTACTAAAATCTTGTTGTTGTTTTTTTTTGTTGTTGTTATGAATTGCTTTGATGTACAGCTTTGACAACTGAATTACCTAAATTCAGGGAATCACCAACCATTCTTATCTTTTAGATAAATTGTTCTTGATTAAAGTTTCATGATGTACTTGACGTTTCAAGTTAATTATATTTTGTGTGTTAGAGCAAAGAAATTGCCTATTTGGAGAAATAAGCTGCCAATTTACATGTAAAATATTTACCTTGGTACTGAACACAAACATGGAAATGGCTGATTATGCTCTTATAGGTTCTACAGCCCTACATAACCCTGTTTATCCAACAGATAAACAAATGTAAAATTCTCTTTTAGCAATGAGATGCTATACAGAGATGCTATACATGTTCACATAGAATGAATGGATAGGTTCTAAGAGCTTTTAGTCAGAGAGAACAGCCATCAGCTGTTGCATTCACCAAACCCCTTACAGAGCACACCATGCTGGATTACTGTCCACAGTATTTAAGTGTGACTATCAGGTCTTCTTAAAAAGAGAGCTACAGGGGCCCGGCGGGATGGCTCAGTGGTCTGAAGCGCCTGCTTGGGGAAGCTTGGGCAGCTTCAGGGACCGCGGTTCGATCCCGGGCACCACATGCTGCGCCAGCCCTGCCCTCGGGGTGGGCTGAGCCGGCCATAAAAAATGAGTGAATAAACAAACAAAGGTTCTGAAACAAGAAAAAAATAAATAAATAAAATAAAATAAAATAAATAAAAAGAGAGGTACATATCTGCAGTTCATGTCACTTCTGAGTGAGAAATAAGGGCCAGTGCTTATTTCTATGGTGGCCTTTTTGTCTGAGGCATAGTGACTATGGGTGGATTGGTGGTAATTAGTTTGCTCTGAAGTCAAACATGTGGCACCCAGAGTAGTGACATGCATGGGAACTGCCCTCAGGCTGGATCAACATGGACTTGCAGCAGGATCTGAGGGTCTTAACATGATACACTTCAAATATTAACTTTTCTGTCACACCAGGGATTGAACTTAGGACCTTGCACTTGCCATGCAGGTGCTTATTCCACTGAGCTATCTCTATGGCCAAAAGAATAGTTAACATTTTTGACATTCACTCACTGAAAGATTCTCTAGTGTTCTCTGATGCCAACTGAGCCACCTGGGTGTCACAGAGAGGAATTCACAAGGACCTGCCTTAGCAAAATAGCCCCATCCACATGTAGTTAGTGAGCAGTGGATGGAGTGGAAACCAAAAGAATTTTGTAAAAGGCATCTTTAATTCCTGCTTGGCAGTATTGAGTGTGTGACTTACCAGCACGAAGTGTGTTAAGATTTCACCAGGCTTTTGATCTGTAGTGAAGCACAGTGGCCTCACTGACAGTCCCTCTGCATATTTCTTTTTTAATTGCATTAGCACTTCATTTCAGGTGTAAGGGGCAGGGCTAGGATAGGGCTGAAGGGCTCTGTGGTAACCTCTGCACAAATACACTCTGGAACCAGGGGAAGGGTCAGAGCTAAAAAGAGGAGATGAGTGGGGAATTTGAGCTAGCCTGGGATATGGGGCCCAAGCTAGAGGGACAAGGTGAGAAAGCAGGATGGTGAGAGGGAGTAAAGCTCCAAGGAATGCAGAAACTCAGTGATCTTCCTTACAAATGTTCATGGAAAAGGGGGAACAGTGATTAACTTTGTGGGGACTTCATGGAACAACTGCAAAGCTCTTTATGCAGAATGAGTCATGGAAGATCAGGGAAACTGCTTAAAATGGCATCCACGGAGTGGGCTTGGCTCATCTTGTGTTAAAAGTTTTTATAAAGTCAACATGATTGAAATAGCATAGTATTTGGCCAGCAAAACGGCTCAGTGGATGACAATGCCTGCTTAGGCCGATCCAAGCGCCCGGTTTCAAACCCTAAACATGCCAGCCATGCCCCTCAGGCTCCTTGAAAGGAGATTGAGCCTGGGCATGGTGGCGAGCGCCTCTAATGCTAGCTCTTGGGAAGCTGAACCCAGGTGAAGGTGAATCACCATGAGTATGATCTATGAAATGAGACTACTTAGATGCTGCAGACCCTTACTAAAATATAAAAAAGAATAAAAAAATAGACAGAGAGATAGAGAGAGACAGAAACAAAGAAAGAAAGAAACAAGGAACATAGTATGACATAGGAATGCTCACAACAATAAAAAGAATGGAAAGTCCAAAATGTATGACAGAAACCAAAATTACAGGAAAGCAATGATTTCTGGATTGATAATACTGTATTAAATAGATAAATATTAAAACAGAAAGTAAAATCAGATTCTTTCAGTTACATCAAAACCAAAATTAAGGCTGGAAATGTAGCTCAGTGGTAAAGTGTTTCTTTCATTGATGTCTTAGTTATTTTCTCTCTTGAATGAGACCGAATATTTGGCATGCAAATTTAATGTAGGAAAGGTTTGTTTAGCTCACAGTTGGCAGAGATTTCAGTCCATAGTTGGTGGGCTCCAAGACAGCATGGCATGGCAGGGGAGCAATCATTCATGGTAGCACAAGATAGTAAAAGCAACAAGAGAAGACACAGTGCAAACCTGTTTCTTCCCTTGTATTGTGTGCAGCTACCTACCTTAGAGAGTGTGGGACACTCACATCTTTCATCCCAATAGTGGAAGAGAATCAATCACATACTCCAGATTCAGCCACCAGAAAAAAATCCTGCTGCAATGTGATGTATAAGGCTTAAGGGGGACAGTCACATAAAAACCATTACAATAGGTGAAGCCCTAGATTTCACACCCAGCACTGAAAACAACAGTAATGATATAGGGGAAATAATCTCCCAACCTGCTAGATGTGTGATACAACTTCATGCTCTCTAACATTGAAGAATCAATTTGAGGTACAATATAGGTTAAGAGCAGAATATATCTACTCGAGAAAGAAAGCTTCTTACAAGGAGAGGGACAGAAGAGGTTACAAAGTGATTTTCTGAGGACTATAAGTTTTCTAGTAATTTTTGTACAGCAAATCCATGAGATAAGCCCAAGTTGGGTGGAGGGGGATGGGAAATAACAAGGTGGGCATGAACTAAAACAAAACTATGTTAGACCAATAAGATTACAAGCATAATAGCTCAGGTAAAGCTGCTTAAAGTGGGATCAAATGGAGGAAGCTAGTGGTATAACAAGTGGGCAAGAATGGAACAGCAGTTCTTCCTTGCATTCTCAAAGTGACTGATGCTAATGTAGACTGTCAGTGATGCTTATCCATAGTGAAAGCATGGGATGTATTTGCTTCAACTTTTTCTTGAGTTCTAGTCCAAGGCAGAGGTGCCTGTCTTCCCCCATTTGTAAAGGATCTAGTCTTCTTCTCTGGCTCCTCCAAGGACCCAGCTCTCACTGACTACCTATAATAATATTTTTATCTAACTTATCAGCTTATCCTAATAACAAGCAATAAAAACCTGAAGGAAATATATACACTGACATGTATATTCTTAAAATATAGCCTTAAAACAACAAAAGCCACAGTAATTCATTATCCAAATGAAGTTAATGAAATGGAAAATCAATATAAATAATAAGTTAAGCCAGAAAATAATCTTCTAAAGAATGAATTAAATATATATATATATATATATATATATATATATATATATATATGAACTTAAACATTAACAAAACAGGACAGAAACACATAAATACTCTCATGGAGCTCCTAAACCAACCAGAAATGGAAAAGCAAATGAAATCCAAAGACCAAAGACAGCAGGAAATTATAAAAATTAGAGCAGAAATGAATTCAACTGAGAAAAGGAAAATAGTACAAATAATTAATGAATAAAAAAGCTGGTTCTTTGAATGAATAAACAAAATTGATAAGGTCCTAGCTAACCTTATCTAAAAGAGGAAAGAAAAGACTCAAATTCAAGCAATAATGAATGAAAAGAGTGAAATTACTACAGACCCAGCAGAGATTCAGAGGATTATAAATAGATACTTTGAGAATCTTTACTCTTACAGAATTGAAGACAGAGATAAAATGGACAGATTCCTAGAAAAGTTCAAATTACCCAAACTGAATCAAGAAGATATAACAACTCTGAAAAACCCAGTAACAGCCAATGCAATATGAAATGTAATAAAAAGCCTACTGAAGAAGTAATTTTCAGGACCTGATGGATTCATCGCTGAATTCTACAAGAAATTTATAGAGGATATAATCCCAACACTCCTCAAACTCTTCAATGAAATAAAAAAGGAAGCAATCCTTCCAAAAATCATCCCTATAGGCAAGTATTACACTGATACCAAAACCACAGAAAGGCACAACTAGAAAAGAAAACTACAAGGCAATTTCTCTCATAAGCATAGATGCAAAAATTCTGAATAAAAACCTCAGCACTAGAATAAAAATTTACATCAAGAAGACAACACATCATGACCAGGTAGTATTCATCCCAGGGATGCAAGGATGGTTCAATATAAGCAAATCTATAAATGAAATACACTATATCAATTGACCCAAAACCAAAAACCACATGATCATCTCAATTGATGCAGGAAAGGCCTTTTACAAAGTCCAACACCCATTCATGTTCAAAGTCCTACATAAATTTGGAATAGAGGGCCTCTACCTCAACCTGATAAAATCCACCTATGACAATCCAACAGCTAACATAATTCTAAATGGGGAAAAACTGAAGATTTTTAGTCTCAAATCTGGTACAAGGCAAGAATGTCCTCTATCACATCCTCCTATGCGATATAGTTCTGGAATCATTAGCTGCAGCCATGAGATAAGAAAGAGAAACAAAAGGAAGAAGAATAGGTAAAGAAGAAGTAAAACTATCACTATTTGCAGATGACATGATAATCTACTTGGAAAACCCAGAAAACTCCACCAAGAAGCTACTAAAACTAATGCACAAATTCAGTAGCACAGCAGGTTACAAAGTCAACACACGAAAGTCAATAGCATTCCTCTATAGAGATAGCAAACAGACTGAGAGAGAAATTATAGAAACAATATCTTTTATGATAGCACGGAAGAAAATGAAATACTTAGGCATTAACCTAACCAATGCAGTAATGATGTTTTCAATGAAAACTACACCACTCTGAAAAAGGAGATACCAGAGGATTTGAGAAAATAAAAAAATATTCCCTTCTCCTGGATAGGAAGAATCAACACTGTGAAGATGGACATACTCCCTAAATTGTTATACAGATTTAATGCATTTCCTATCAAAATACCATCAACATACCTCACAGACCTGGAAAAATCATTCTTAAAATTTATTTGGAACCCAAACCACCCAGAATTGCTAAGACAATTCTGGGCAACACACATAGGGCAGGAGGCATTACAATTCCTGTCCTAAAGTTATACTACAAAGCTACAGTAATAAAATCAACATGGTATTGGCAAAAAAAAAAAAAAAAAGAAATAGACCTGAGGACCAATGGAATAGATTAGAAGATGCAGAAGCAAATACAAACACATTGAGATGCCTTAGCTTCAACAAAGGGGCCAAACACACTTACTGGAAGAAATATAGCCACTTTAACAAATGGTGCTGGAAAAACTGGCTTTCTGCATGCTGAAAACTACAACTTAACCCGAGTCTATCACCATGCAATATTCTAATGTCAAAATGAATTGAAGATTTAAATATTAAAAGAGAAACATTAAATCTCCTGGAAGAGAAAGTGGGAAGAAATCTTGACGACATCTGAGTAGGCAAAAAGTTCATAGAAAAAAACTAAATTGTATGTTTAACAATTCAAAGCATCAATATGTGGGACATCCTCTGGCTAGAATTTTTTGCATGTCAAAAGAAACTATCAACAGAGTGAAAAGACAACCCACAAATTTCAAAAATATTTATTTTTTATTTAGTATTATTAAATAATAAGTATTCAGACAAAGGTCTTCTATCTAGATTTTACAAAGAACTGAATACCATTAGGGCCCCAAAATTCAAAGATCCAATCCAGAAATGAGCATCTGAGATGAACACGCACTTCTCAGAGAAAGAAATTCAGCAAGCCAATAAATACGTGAAGAAATTCTCCACATTACTAGCCATCCATGAAATGCAAATTAAAACAACACTTAGATACTTTCTCACTACAAAAATAATGGCTATCATAAAGAAATCAACCAACAACAAATGTTGGAGAGGTTTTGATGAAAAAGGAACCCTTCTCCGCTGCTGGTAGGAATGTAGATTGGTGCAACAATTATGGAAAGCTGTGTAGAGAATCCTTAAAAAACTAGAACTGGAAATCCCATTCAATCCACCTATCCCCCTACTGGGAATTTTCCCAGAAGAACTGAAGACATCATACCATAGTGATATCTGTGCACCTATGTTTATAGCAGCACAGTTTGTAATAGCTAAATCTTTGAAAAACCAAATTGCCCATCATTTGAAGAATGATTGAAGAAGTTATGGTATTTGTATACAGTGGAATATTACTCAGCTATAAAGAATGATAAACTAGAAGACTTCTTATAAAAATAAGTGTACATTGAACATATACACATGAGTGAAATAAACCAGACCTACATGTGTAAATATCATATAGGGTAAGAACTCTGAAGGAGAAATAATAATGGAAGGGCATAACACAGCTGAATGGGAACCAAGGACTTATGGATTAAACAATGAAGTGACTGGAAGCAGAAAAGAGAGGAAACATAGCAGGAACAAAGCCATTCACTTATGTACACAGGATTAATCAGATATTGGTCCTAATAATCTTCAAAAGATTTTTCACATTAATGATACCAATGTGCAATGATAAAAATATGCTTGGAATGCCTGTCATGCTGGTCTGTTAGAGGTGTACTGCTTCTAATGTAAATTCAGTTACTGCTATACTTTCTCTGAAGTAAATGACTAAAAAGAAAGGGGTGTTTATTGCTAGTAAGACACGAGGCAAAATGTCATAGGCTTGTCAGGCTATAGTTTGCACATCCTGGATTTTTAAATGTCTATGTAAAAATGTGAAACTGTTTTTATCACATTCTGTAGAGATTTATTAGAATATCAATGATTGACAGAAAACACAAATTTCAAGGTAAGTCTAAGATGTTTGATAATCAGAAACACAGTGATGTTAAAATCAATTTCCTATGTTATAGTGTAATAGTATCATGAAGATTCTCTGCTGGAGGGTTGAGAATGTAAGGTAACAGACCAAAAATTGGAGAAAAAGGAGGTCTATGAAGATAGCCAACATTTTGGTTCTAATCCTTGAAAGACAGTAAGGACTCAGGACCAAAGAGAACCTGTACTGAAACATCCCATAATTCAGTTGTGACCCAAATTTTCTAGTCAAGGAGATTATGGGACCTCAGAGGAAAGGGATAAATGAAGTATAGTGTGTCTAAGGAGAGTCACCTAGAGAAAAAATATTCTCTCAAGCTTTCACGGATAGCAAACTGGTCAAGCAGTGGCCATGACTCAGCCCAATGGCGACACTGACAACAGTTCTACAAAGCACTGTACATGGTTCCAAAGTTAATCCTGAGGGAAATTGACCTTGAAAGCTACAAAAGGTGAATGTTTTCTTATACAGGTCTTGCTTTGACGTGCCCTTGATTACCCAGCAGAATAGCTTAATTATGGGCCATAAAATTCAGAGATAGTTTAGTATGATGAGCTGTAGGAGGCTTAAATTAAGTCTCCAACATTGCCGGTTTCACCGGTAACCCAATGCAAATAAGGAACATTGGACTACGTATACAACTACTTCCTCTCAGTTCAAACAGAAGAAATTTTTCTTTTTTTGTTCTTTCCTTATCAATATCGATCAGAAAATTTCTCATATCTACATCATGTGCTCTGTGTAACTATTATGAGTACAACAATATGCAATGTGTCAATTATTGTGAATGTACTACTAACGTATTTTGAACCTAAAATAAATAAATAAATAGATAAATAAATAAACAAACAAACAAACTTGGTTTGCTTTAGTTCTTGACCTATACAGAGCCAGTTTGGGAGCTCTATTTGTTAAAGAGGCTATATTTCTTCCAATAAACATGCTTGGCCCCTTGCCAAAGATAAGGTGACTGAATGTGTTTGTATTTGCGTCTGCATCTTATAATCTATTCCACTGATCCTCAGGTCTATTTTTTGTCAACACCATGCTGATTTTATCACTGTAGCTTTGTAGTATAACTTTAGGTCAGGAATTGTAATGGCTCCTGCCTTATCTTTGCTGCTCAGGATTGTCTTTGCTATTCCAGGTATTTTCTTATTCCAAATAAATTTCAGAAATTATTTCAACAGGTTTGTGAGGCATGTTGATGGTATTTTGGTAGGGATTGTCTTAAATCTGTATAAAAATTTAGGAAGTATGGCCATCTTCACAATGTTGGTTCTTCGTAGCCAGGCACAAGAAATATCTTTCTATTTTCTGAAATCCTCTGAAACCTCTTTTTCCAAGTATTGTAGTTTTCTTTAAAACAGTCTATCAGTTCTTTATTTACATTAATTCCTAAGCATTTCATTTTCCACAGAGCTTTTGTAAAAGGTACTGATTCTTTAATTTCCCTCTCAATGTATTTGTTATCTGCGTAGTGGAATGCTATTGACTTTTGTGTAATGACTTTGTATTCTGCTATGCTACTGAATTTGACTATTAATTTTAGTCGCTTCTTGGTAGAGTTTTTTAGGTTTTCCAAATGGATTGTCAGGTGATATGCAAATCGTGATAGTTTAACTTCCTCATTACCTATTCTTCTTTTTATTTCTCTTTCTTGTCTAATGTCTGTAGCTAATGATTCCAGAACTGCTGCGATTAGGAGAGGTGACAAACGACATCCTTGTCTTGTACCATAACTGAAAGTAAAAGTCTTCAGTTTTTTACCATCTAGAATTATGTTAACCATTGGATTGTCATAAAGGGCTTTTATGAGACTGTGGTAGAGGCCATCTATTTCAATTTCCTATAGGAGTCTGAACATGAATAAGTGTTGGACATTGTTAAAAGCTCTTTCTGCATCAATTGATACGATCCTGTGGATTTTACATTTAGCTCTCTTGATATAAAATATTACATTTATAGATATGCATATATGAAAACATCCTTGCAACTCTAGAATGAATCCTTTCTTTCGTGATGTATTATCTTCTCAGTGATTTGCAGTATTCAATCTGAAAAAATTTTATTGAGGATTTTTGCGTCTATGTTCATGAGAGAAATTGATCTGTAGTACTCCTTTTTAGTTGCATATCTCTCTGGTTTCGGTATTAGTGGAATACTTGGCTCTAGGGATGATTTGGGGAGTATTCTTTACTTTTCAATTTCATTAACGTGCTTGAGGAATATTGGGATTATACCTTTTGAAAATTTCCTGCAGAATTCAGCAGTGAATACATCAGGACCTGGAATTTTCTTTGTCAGTAAACTCTTTATTACATTTTGCATTTCACTGGCTGTTATTGGTTCATTGATAGTTCTTATATATTCGTGATTCAGTTTTGGTAATTTGTATCTTTTCAGGAATCTATCCATTTCATCTATGTCTTCAAGTCTGTGAGAGTAAAATTTCTCAACTTAGCTTTTAATGATCCTCTGAATCCCGGCTGTGTCTCTAGTAATTTCTAGTCCTTTCTTTCCTCTTTTTGATGAGATTAGCTACAGACTTCTAAATTTTATTTAATCTTTCAAAGAACCAGCTTTTTGATTCATAAATTCTTGGTATTGTGTTCTTCGTCTCGATTGAATTAATTTCTGCTCTAATGTTTATAATTTCCTCCAGTCTTTGCGCGTTGGGTTTCATTTGCACTTCCTTTTCTAGTCAGTTTAGGTGCTGTGTAAGAGTATTTGTTTCCCTTCTGTTTTCTTAATGTGTGAGATCAGAGCTGTAGATTTTCCTCTAAGAACTGTTTTCGTTGCAGCCCATAAATTCTGGTATGTTGTACTTGAATTTTCATTAAATTGTAGATATTGTTTAATTTCTTGTTAAATTTCATCTGTAACTCACTGTTGTTAATTTCCATGTATTTATGGAATCCTGTGGTTTCTTTTGTAATTTATTTCCAGTTTCATTGTACTGTGGTCAGATAATATGCATGGCAAAATTTCTGCTTTCTTGTATATACTTAATTATGACCTACACACTAGTATGTGGTCTATTTAGGAAAAAGTCCAATGTTAAGCTATAAAATTGTGTATTCAGAAGTGGTTAGGTGGAACACTCTATGAATGTCTACTAAGTCCCACTGTTCCAAGATCTGATTCAGTTTTGCTGGTTCTTTGCTAATTTTTTGTCTGTTTAACTTACCTTTTTCAGATAAAGGGGCATTACAGTCTCCTATTAGGATTGTGGTATTGGATGTTAGATTTTTCATGTACATTAAGATTTGTCTTACATACCTCGGTGATCCAGTGTTGGATGTATACATATTTATGAGTGTTACCACTTTCTCTTGAATTTTTCACCTACCTAGTATGTGGTGACCTTTATTTCATCTGATGGATCTTGGTTTGAAGTTTAGACTGTCTGCAAACAAGATTGCTACCCCTCCTTTTTCTTTGTGGGGCTGTGACATGTAGTTTTGTTTTCCTTTTACTTTTAGCCTATGAGTTTCTCTATGTAAAGTGTGTTTCTTGTACACAGCACATTGTTGGATTTAACTTCCTTATAAACTCTGCCAGTCTATTTCTTTTAATTGGAGAATTTTGTCCATTTACATTGATCGTTCTAATTGAAATGAATTGACTTATGATTGACATGTCTTTTACTTACTACTGTTTACTCCTTTTTCTCCTGTTTGGTTGGTTGCCTTATTTCATGTGTTCTTTCTGGTCTCATTTGTAGAGTTGGGTCATTTTGTTCCGTCTCTAAAATATTCTTTAGTAGTCTGTGTACGGTTGGCTTTGACATCATGAAATTCTTTAGCTGTTCCTTCTCATGGTAGCATCTCACATCTCCCTAATATTTGAAAGAGTTTTGTGGGGTATTTCAGTCTGGGCTGAAATTTATTTCCATGGAGGACTTGAAGCACTCTGCTCCATGCTCTTCTTGGCATCATTGATTGTGAAGACAAATCTGCCATTATTCTGATGAGTTTTCCTTGAAATGTGTTCTTTCCTCTAGCAGTTTTTAGTATATTATTTTTCCGCTGCATTTCTGGGGTCTTGACTATTATATATCTGGGTGTGTTTTTAATTGGATCGATGCTATTTAGAGATCTATATACTTCAGTTGCTGGAATGTCAGATTGTTTTTTGCCTGTTTGGGAAGTTTTCTGCTGTTATGTCTGCCCATATTCTTTTTATATCATCTGTCTTGACTTCTTTCTCATTGATTCCTATTAATCAATGAGAATAATGAATCCTATTCAATTTTGCATCGTCTTGCAGATGTTGAATTATTTTTCCTGCATCCTGTTTTTTAAAAGAGATCCTTTTGTATCTTTTCACTAGCTGTAACTGTGTCTTCCAGATCCGAAATTTTATCTTTGCTTTCATTCATATGGTGTTGCCAGCTTGTGATTGGATTTTATTTTCTTATATATCTCTTTGAAACTGTTTCATGTGATCTATTTCTTTTCTACTTTACTCATTCAGGTATTCCATTATTTTTCTATTCTCTAATATGTTATCAGTGTCTTCTTCAGAGACACATATTACATATTTCATTAAGTTATCCTTTCTTTTTTTACCTCAGAGATTATTTTTGGTCTCATTTGCTATATAACTTTCTGCAGTTTTTCCTTTACTTCAGATGCAATTTATTTAGCGATGTCTTTTTTTTTTTTTTTTTTTTTTTTTTTTTTTTTTTTTTTTTTTTTTTTTTTTTTTTTTTTTTTTTTTTTTTTTTTTTTTTTTTTTTTTTTTTTTTTTTTTTTTTTTTTTTTTTTTTTTTTTTTTTTTTTTTTTTTTTTTTTTTTACTTCAGAGGTTATTTCTGACCTGATTCCCTCTATACTTTACTGCAGCTTTTTTTTTTTAAACTTCAGACTCTACTAATTCAAATATTTCTTTTTTACTTCAGAGGTTATCTCCAATTCGAATTGCTCTACTCATTTCTTCATTTGTTTGTTTACTTCAGATGCTACGAATTCAGGGAATTTGGCTGCGTGATTCCCAATTTTTTTATGGTAGCATCTCCTGTAATTGTTCCAGGTGTCCTCGGAGCTTGAGCTTGCATTTTGTTCCTTGTTTGTATCATTCTGTGTATCAGTCATCTGCACCTTTGGTGCAGAACTTTGGTGAAGTTATGCTGTTAGTGTCTACTGAAATTTGGTTCCAGATCCACCATATTTGATCTTGTTCAGACGTACCTGTCTGGGTCTGACTGCTGTGTTCAGCTTCTTACTGCTGCAGCTTTTTGATGAGAGCCCACTGTGCTCCTCTGGCAAGATGCTCAGCTCCTGGGTTAGTTGATAGGTTCTGACACCCAGCCTCTCTGCAGGGAATTTTGATGTAGGGATCCACAGTGGATGTGAGAGCTGGGTTCTGGGCAAGGTAGAAGTTCCAGCCACACAGGGTTGCAAACCTGGCATTCCTGCAGTCATGAGCTGTGGGCTGCGTAAGAGTTCTACTAGCACTTGCAGGTGCCGCAGGCTGAGAGGTCCTATTTACACACCCGTTTGTTGTTCCAGGCTGCTGTGCATGAGGGCTGGATTTTGGTGGAGATGTGAGGGGCCTGCAGGCTGAGAGGTCGTAGCTGCATGCCCATACTTTGTCAGTCAGTAGCTCAGTTGGGGTGCTGTGGATGGGGGTTTCATTTTCAGGGTGAGGGCCACAGGTTAAGTCCTACCTGCACACCTGCTGGTCGGTTGGTGGGTCCAGGCTGCTGTGGATGGAAACCAAGTCCAAGTGGAGCTGTGAGGGTTCACAGATGGAGAGGTCCTACCTGCATGTCTGTCAGTCAATTGGTCAGTCTAGAAGCAGTTATTAATTCTGTCATATGGCTATCCTTTCCTTTTTTACTTCAGAAATAATTTCTGATCTTATTTCCTCTCTACCATTCTACAGTTGTCTCTACATCAGATGCTATTAATTCAGAGTACCTCTTTTACTTCAGAGATTATTTCTAATTTGATTTCCTCTATAGCTATTTGTAGTTGTTTCTTTACTTTAGATTCTAATTAAGACATTTCTTTTCTTTCAGAGATTATCTCTGATCTGATTTCCTCTATACCTATCTGCAGATGTTTCTTTACTTCAAATACTATTAATTCCAAGATTTCAGTTGTGTGATTCCCATTTACTTCTATGTCAGTTTCTGCTGCATTTTCTGTGGGTGGGCTTGGGCCCTGAGATTGCATTTTGCCCCTTCTTGTTCTCATCGTGCAGAGCACTGTCCTTGGACCTTCAGTCCAGAGGTTGGTGCATTTATACCTTTAGCATAATTCTTACCCAAAGGAGATTATATGGTTAAGGCAGTTATACTTTTGTATTGACAGAACTAGAATTAGGAACACTAATAGTGGGTAGTGATATTTAGCAGTCGACAAACATGTGTCACTAATGAGTTTGTGTTTTACACAGTAAGAGCAAACTTTGTGACTCTGTAGCTCAGATGATATTAAATTCAGAGTTTGTACTTAATTTAGTTCACTTAAGTTCTGAGTAATTATCTCCCTTTGACACACTTGGGAAGGATGGATCCAGGGGAAGGTGGAGGTTGGTCGGATGAATGGCTTGGAATAGGAAGTCGTTCCCATGCAACTTGGCCCCCTTCTTCTTCTTCTTGTTCTTCTTGTTCTTGTTCTTGTTCTTCTTGCTCTTCTTCTTCCTCTTCTTCTTCTTCTTCTTCTTCTTCTTCTTCTTCTTCTTCTTCTTCTTCTTCTTCTTCTTCTTCTTCTTCTTCTTCTTCTTCTTCTTCTTCTTCTTCTTCTTCCTCTTCTCCTCCTCCAAGACTGAGCTTAGGCCCTTGCACTTTACAGGAAAGTACTTATTCTACTGAGCTATTTCCCAGCCCCTTCACTGTCTTTTTTTGCCATTTTCTAAGAAAGCTTCCTCAAGACAATAATAAAGTTTGCTTGAGAAATAGAAACATAGGAGAGGCAAGATAACCACTGCAGTGGAAAATGAAGTAACACATGGAGCTCTGCAAATACTGGCATTGTGTGTGAGATTGAGTGGAGCAGATAATTCCCCAAGTAAGATAATTCTATTTTCTTTCAATGCAAAAAGGCTATTTCATTTTTTCCTACTGTCTATTCCTTCTGCCTCATCCTTCCTCCTAACTTTCTATCTTACTCTTACCCTTGAATTTGACTTACTTCCCCCTCTGTGTAAATACCACTTGCTTCCTATGGTATTGTGGAGTTAGGTTGAAGAGATAGGTCATTTTTTATCATTTCTGTTGGAATCCCTCCTCCACATGGTAGATAGTTGATTATATTACACTGTTCTGGTGGTATATGTACTAGATAGCATTTTCTAGGATCTATACAGTGACCTTTGCAAAGTGATTTAAATTTCCCTGGTACACATCAACCTGGCAAGCGTTTGTGGATGTTTAGCCATAACCAAAACCCAAACAGAAATGAAAATGAAACAAGGAGATTTTATCTGAAGATGTAAATTGGACTGTAAACATTTTTCTACACAAGTGGTGAATGCTGTGGTCAAAGTACATGCTAACAGGGCCTTGCACAGAAGGAAATAGTCTGTTTGGAGGGACTTGTCACTGTGGTGATTGTGGTAGGTCTCCAAAGATGGGAGCAGCTCCCTGGAAGCTGGAAAATTGTGGTTGACAGGGTATCTACCTGGGAAACAAGCTAGAAGCTTCAATTGGTTCTGTGATAAAGGCATAGTCAGGAGCCCCTCAGCTAGCTAGAACCTGGCCATGCTTCTTGGGCAAGTTGGACTGGACTCTGCTGTTTCTGTAGGTGCTAGCATAAGTTTGTCCCACAAAGTATGAACCGTGGGCCTGCACCATTGGCATTCCTGGGATTTAGTTAAGTTAGTGACTCCACCAATCTTAGTTACTTTGTCATTTCTGGGACAAAGTATAAAACTGCCACAACGCTTAAAGAAATGAACATTTGTTTTGCTCAGTGGCTTTAGAAGATTCAGTCCAAAGCAGAAACGGATGGTGGGAAGGCCGAGGTGAGGACACAGGATCCAGGAAGTAAAGAGAAGGGAGGGGCTAGGGAGAAGAGATGCACCCTTGAGGTCACACCACAGTGGCCCTGTCTGACCAGGAGCCCACTCCTATTGCCACATTGAGCTACTTAATTCTTCAGTGGGTGGATTCGCTATGAGTATTGGAACCCCATGATTCAGCCACCTTCTAGTGGTTTGAGGACAATTTTAGACCTTAACCATAGCAACTCTGGATTCCACTCATGACATCTTTAAGGGTCAGGATATCATCTGGAGCAACTGGATATACCCCTTTAAAGTTCTCTTGGAAATGTTCTCCATGCCTATGTCAATTGGGAAATACTACCCTATAGCAACAGTCTATTCAGGTAGAAAAAACATTCTCTACCAGATGCATAAAAATATAGCTAAAAGGGCATCCATCTCCACCAATATTCCTGCTCATAACTATAACCCAGGTGATATTGCTTGGCTTAGAGATTAACGAAAGATGAAGTACATTATTCTAGTTCTGTCCAATCCAGACTGGTCACTGGGTCAGGTGGATGGGTGCTGAGAGACCTATGATTTATTTTAAAATTCATGAGTCTGGGTACTTCCATTACCCCCACCCTATGTTAAAGCACTTTCCCCCAAATCTACACTGTTCCGATTGGCTCCTTCAGGTGTTGCACATCAAATAAGACTTCTGACTCCTAATCTCCTGTGCCTGGTCAACCGCACACTTTAGGTCCTTCAACTGTTAATCTGAAGTTAGGTAATGACTGTTGGCTCTATATATCTGTTTTAATTATTTCCTTCTTTGCTCTAGGTCTATCGCAGAATGACTCTAAACTCAATTCTACATATGCTCCTGGTCACCGACTTCAGCAATTTTGTACAATGGAATGGGAATTAGTTCTTGCTTCTTGGGTTTCTCCAAAGGCAGTAATGTCTCTGTTGATTTTATAGAGGTGTTGGTTTTTATTTTATGTTCCCTAGTGGCTTCCCATAAAAATTTCTTTATTTGCTCTGACAGGGTTCACCGAATCTTTAATGGTGCTGACATAGGCCTCTGTGCACCCACTTTCCTGCTCCTGGCTTCTGTTTACTCAGGCCAGCGAGGCTCTTCACATTCCCACCAGTCACCTCAGAAGTGTGACCCTGTTCTCTTGCTCATTGTAGTGCAGATAGCAATAGCATGGAGCTTAGGCCATGTTAGGCCTTAGGGCCACAGCCATGGGTAAAGGCCAAGAAAAAAAAAACTCACAGTTAGGTGCTCAGATAACAGACATTGCCAACATATAAGACACACTGTAAGACCAAATGAATTCCTTAGCTTCAGTCCCCCTCCAGTATAAAAGGACGTTAGATCTCCTGAAGATCCAGCATATAGTTGCTTGTTTATTTGAGGTAAAAAAAAATGCTGTTACTATGTTAATGAGCCATAGATAAGGGGGAAAAACACCTCACATCAGCTCCATTAGTTTCAAAAGAGTCTCAAGCAGAAAACTAAAAAAGGGACAGGAGTTTCTTTCTGGTGGGAAACTCTGGATTTGCTTCTTTTTAAGACAGGAGAACTGTTTAGACCACTAGTGGATATTTTGTCAGTACTTCTTGGCCTGTGTGTGATTCAATTTCTGACACCATTTCTTTCTAAACTATTTAAAGCTATACACCAATCGCTTATCTTTCAAGCTATTTCCTTCTATCAGCTTTTTGAAGTTGGAGAAAATGAGTTTTGAGTGTAAAACCAAATGGGGGATAGAGGTTATTTAAAATGTAATGAAAACTTTAATCATACATTTCTGACCCTGTTATATTTCTATTTTTTTTTCAATTCTTTTATTGTTTAAATTTAACAATGATTATATTACATATTTTCATCATCGGATCAGTTTAGATTAATACATATAGGTATATAAGATTGATCAAACAACGAAACATTAACCTTTCTAAATCCACATTACTTTTTTTTTTCTTTTCCCCCTTTTTTTT
>PVJA010017741.1:0-41100 GCA_004027025.1 Myocastor coypus | reverse complement strand
AATGTAATATAAAGAGAGACAGAGAGACAGACTGGAGCTCTAGCTGTTGCTGCTGCTCTGCTGCCCTGTTTGGTTGGCTGCCTCTGCCACCATTTTGCTGCTGTTCTGCCTCCATGAACTGGATGCTCTCCACCCTGCTCCACTCAGCCTTGGGCTAGCCGAATATGGACTGAAACCTCTACGAACTGTGAGCTAAATAAACCTTTCCTTCCTTCATTTTGAGTGTCGGGTATTTGTCTCAGCAACGATTAAAAAGTAACTAATACACCATCTCTTTTTGCCCTTCTTTTCCCTTAAACTCAACTAGATCAGCCCTGTTCTAAATTATAAGCTAAAGTAGGAACTAATGAATTATAAATACCATCACTACCACCAAGAGTAAAATTACAGTTTTTCTGCCTGACTCAGCAGTTTTTCATTTGGTTAGAGTGCATCTTATGTCTTTTATCCATGGATCAAAGCCAATGATCTGGCATAAAATTTTTATTGCTTTCTGTAGACAGTTCTTGAGAATAAAAAAATCTATAGTCTCAA
This sequence comes from Myocastor coypus, assembly GCA_004027025.1. Lineage (NCBI taxonomy): Eukaryota > Metazoa > Chordata > Mammalia > Rodentia > Myocastoridae > Myocastor > Myocastor coypus. Next base: position 40,566 of record PVJA010017741.1, on the reverse strand, counting down.
GAAAAAGAATGTATGCAGAAAAGAATTTCCTCTATGGCCAAACTGGGCTAGGCTCATACTCTGAAAAACAAAATATTGATTTTAAATTGTTGAACTTATCTGAGGAATTAATTTTCTTTGAATACCTTTCATTAAAAGAATGCCACAATGCTCTTACTTAGATATACTATGTGATAATAATATAGCTTAAAAATGAGTAGAGGTACTGATGTGCTACATTAGTAGTTGCTGTTATCTTCTGGATATTAAACTTTATATTTGCTTTTGTTTTCATTTTGTTTTATAATTTTATGAATATGCATTATAATTAAAATTATTTAAAATATTTTATTGAAACATACTGGACAAAAGAGATTTTGTGAGATCACATTTAAATGAAAGTTCTTCTGAGAGAAGTCATTTTGGGTATGAATAGATAAAACTGAATTCTTAAAGAAGATACCAAGTTGTATTTTCTGTATTTAATAAGTAATGTATTTGAGAAAAGCTTTTAACTTGTATTTCTCTTTATTGTGTTATCTATTTCAGCTCAAACGATCCAAACTTCAAGAACAAGTTTCAAATTTGGGCCTGACATGGAATAAGATAGTGACATTTTTGAGTGAAAACTTGGAGAAGAGTAAAATGCAAAGCATTGATGAAGATTTAAAAAATATATTACAAGCTGCAAAACAAATAGGTATCTTTAAAAAGAATTTGTAAGGCTTAAAATAGATTCTTTATGACTCTAACATATATTAAAAGCAGAATATTTCCTGGCAGGTGCTCGCAATTCCGAAAATCTTATCTAAGAATGTAGGATAGAGTGTTGGGGGAGGAAGTTGCTAATTATAATACAACTGGACTTGAAAGATTTATAGATATTTAGAGTATGAAAACAGTTACCTTTTAATCTAGCCCTGTTGAACCTTGAAAGCCATGTAGCTCCATCTCTTATGGATAACCACCTAGTATACAATGAATGGTGGAACTTAATATGTGTTTTGACTGCTCAAGTTCTCAATCCATACCGACATTTTCTTAATATATGAATGAAGTACTCCACAGCTATTGTAGGCCAACTTCCCAAGATTAAAAAGAAAAGTAAGCAAAGCAAAACAGTTGTTTCTGTACTAAAAATATCTGTACATGGAGATTAAAATGTTATTCCTAATTCTTGATTAAAAGGCATATTTAAAAAGTTTACAGTTGTAAATTTTTTAAGTAACAGCACATTTATACCTGCAGAGTCCACACACACTCTCTGGCTATACTGCTGTGAGGTGGCTGTCTCCTTCCTGGCGTGATGCCCTCCTTGCCTTACCCATGGTGCTCTCCTCATGGCCTTTTCTCATTTCCTCACATCTGCCACACTGCTGGTTTTGGGGACTACACTTAGTGCTCCCCTTGCTACAAGTGTTCTCTCTTTTAGGGTGCTTGTGTCCTTTCTCGTCGTCCTCAGCTTAGCTCAAAAATTGTGTCCTTTTCATTTTCTCCATAACATTTATTATTGTATAATATTGTTAGTTTTTCTAATGCTACTCCTTTTATTTCAAACTTTCATAGTCTTATTTTTCTAGCCTTTCTTTCTCCATTTATTTGTTTTCTTAGGGAATATATTTCTAAAATTTACTTAGTAAAAAACAATTAAATGTGAAATTTTTTAGGAATTTGTAGGAAAAACATTTTTTAGAAATCAGAAGAGTGCCATGAATCTTTTAAAATGATTGCTGTCACCTAAATTTTTGGTTTCTGTTTTAGCATCTGCATAGTGGAGATGAACTGTGTGGGTAAAGTAGAGTAATTTAATGTGAAAGTTTTTAGTAAATTCTGTTATAAAGAAATTCTAGGGCCCGGCAGGATGGCTCAGTGGTCTAAAGCGCCTGCTTAGGAAAGCTTGGGCAGCTGCAGGGACCAGGGTTCAATCCCTGGCACCACATGCTGCGCCAACCCTGCCTTTGGGGCGGGCTGAGCCGGCCATAAAAATGAGTGAATAAACAAACAAAAGTTCTGAAACAAGAAAAAAAGTAAAAAATAAAAAATTTCTTTAAAAAAAAAAAAAAAGAAATTCTAATTTGTGAAATTATAATTCCACTTTTTAAAAATCATACATCTCTGTAAGTTTATGAATGTGAACTCCATTTTTGCTCAGAATTTAGTGTCAGTAATATCAACCATGTTAAATTATTTGTAGAATTACAATCCCTGAATTATCTTAAAAAATAATTTCTAGGGGCCTGGCAGGATGGCTCATTGGTCTAAAGCGCCTGCTTGGGAAAGCTTGGGCGGCTTCAGGGACCTCAGTTCAATCCCCGGCACCATATGCTGTGCCAGCCCTGCCCTTGGAGCAGGCTGAGCCGGCCATAAAAATGAGTGAATAAACAAATAAAGGTTCTGAAACAAGAAAAAAAAAATAAACAAATAAAATTTAAAAAAAATAATAATTTCTAAGCATAAGTAAATATATATAATAAGATATATACAATTACTAATAAGTTAATTTCAAAGTATTATATAATTTTTGTTTTTAAAATACCTGAATAGTTGTATGATAGTATTGTTGTCATTGCCTTATAATTAAAAAATGACTATAGTTGAATGTTTTTTTAATTTTTAAAAAAAATTTTAAAATATAAAACAATACATATGGTATATATTATCAAAATAAGAACAAATTAACAATAGTTGTTGCACCACATATTTTTATCATCATGTAGTTCAATAAATTAAGAATTAAAAATTGCCTCTTTTCATATATAAATTCTTAGTTTTCATATGTTTAAAAGTCAGATGTAACAAATTTAGTGTAAAAATAGTGCTCTAGTATCAGTGAGGTTTAGTTTAAATCAAAATTAGTCTATTGAACCATCCATTTGGAGTGAGGTACAGTGAGGGAATAAGAAAACAAGGATAACATTTTTTTTTTTTTTTTTTTCCTGTTTTTGAAAGAGGCAGCTGAGCGCTAGAATTTGAAACAGGTTGGAATTAAGTAATCAGAGGTCCGAGGAAAAGAAAAGATACAGAAATATACATAGAATAGAATCTTTTTCTTTTGTAATCACAGCTTTTCAAATTTTACTGTTCTGAGATAAAATCTTACCTGTGTTGCCTAGGCTGCCTCCCAACTTCAGGGCTCAAGTTATCATCTTGCCTCAGCCTCCAGAGTAGCTAGGAGTATAATTGGCCACCATGTATGTAGAAACTTATATTTAAATGTTAAGAAACCCTTTTTGGCTACTGTTGAAAAATTTGTGATAGTTTCAAGGCTGGGGGGAAAAATGATGGAGTCAGTTTCTGGCTATGTAGGAAATTTGGACCAGGCCACATAAACTGTTCAAGATTTATGTGTAATGATCTCAGAGCCAAGCTTTCATGAAGATAACTGGTGTTGCTTATTATTTTAGGAAGGCTACATTGACTTTAGGGCCTCTCAAGAGCTAATTCTTTTTTTCTTTTGTATCTTATGATTAATTTTAAACATTTTATGCATATAAACCATGCTGAATTAAATGTTTTCAAATCTGCATACATAAATTTATAATAGGTTTATTTCTTGCTATTTAGGTTAATGGTACAAATTAGAAAGAAAATTATAAATGGTTGAGGTTTCTCTTCTACTCCAAAAGAGTAAAATGTTTTTTACATCCTGTTTATATCAGTGGCTTGTCAAATCAGTGTTCAAAATTTGATTTTAAGAACGTTTAGCTAATCTCTCTAAAGAAAAACTTGAGTTGTTATTGGGCAGGTTCTGTGTTTATATATAAAACGATCACTATTAGTAGTTTACCTAAAATGATGCTTACTTGGGAATTTAGTGGTGAATTTTTGTGCTTCTAAATAGATAATTTTCCTTTATATATTTTATCTGTTGGATTTATGTAGCATATATGTATTAGTTTTATATATATATATATATATATATATATATATACATGTATATATTAGTTAACACATATAAAGGTTTTTTGTTTTAATTGTAAGTTGAACCTTGAGTCCTTTAAACTAATTTCTTTCTTTGATCTTTCAATAGTTGGAATGGATAATGGGAGAGAAGCAATTGAAAGTGGGGCTGCATTTCTCTTTATGACATTTCACTTGAAGAATGCTGTTGGCCACATGGAGACAAAGGCTATCAAACAGATGTTTGGTCCATTTCCTTCGTCATCCGCCACCGCAGCTTGTAATGCCACTAATCGAATCATTTCTCAGTTTAGTCAGGATGATCTTACTGCTCTTGTCCAGATGACAGAAAAGGATTATACTGATAGAATATTTTTTGGTAAAAATTTAGTATTTTCATTTGATATGCACGATCTGGACCACTTTGATGAACTGCCAGTAAATGGTGAAGCCCAGAAAACTATAAGCCTTGATTACAAGAAGTTCTTGAATGAACATTTTCAGGAGCATTGCACCCCAGAGCTCAAAGCTGTGGAAAAAACAAATGGTTCCTTTTTGTGGTGTGAAGTTGAAAAGTACTTGAATGCAACTTCAGAGGAAATGACTGAAGCACCAAGAATAGAAGATCTTTGCTGTACCTTATATGATATGCTTGCTTCTGTTAAAAGTGGTGATGAGCTTCAGGATGAGGTATAGTTGAAGTTACTGAAGTTTTATATAAATGTGGATTATCTTAATAAAATATCCTTTTGCACTTTATTTTTGTGATTCTGAAAATTGAACTCGGCCTTGCACACGTTAAGTATGTGCTCAGCTACCGCCCCAGTCCAGCATACCCTTTTAAACATTGATAATTAGCAGTGAAAGTACTTATTCAATATTGTAGCTTTATAACTCAATTGTATAGACCAATGTTTTTACATGATGAGTAAGTGTTAGGAGGGAGTGTGAAGAGCAGTGAAAGAATCACTAGGCAGTAGTGGGGATCTGCTTGTGCCAGTTCCTGGAACCATTCTATTAAAGTCTGTTGTTTCATTGTAATAATTACTACTGTTACTTTGAAAAGGATGTAGATTGGGTTGAAAATTACATCATCACTCAAGTAACTGGAAATACTGTTCATAGGCATTTTGTATTTCTAAGGGATCTGATAAAAATTACTAAACTTTAAGTTCTTACAGCTTTCATATAATATATATATATATATATATATATATATATATATATATATATATATATAAATTTTCTTACTGGTATTTCCTTATATAATTGAACCATTATATATAATGGTTATTGTAAACTGAAACTTAGAAAAATCATACTGATGGATATTTTATTTTCTAAATAAGCTGTAAGACTATTCTTTTTATTTGTCGGTATCTGGAAAGAAGTTCGTATTTCTTAGTTCTTCACCACAATTTTAGAGTACATAACGGTTCCATTGCTGAGTAGAAAATATGTGGCTTTTAGAATTTTTCCATAATCTTCATTGCAAGTTCAAATTGAGTTTGTTCATTCTTTTATCAGGTTTATTCTTACTGTATAACTAAGTGTAGTGCTAATTGCTAGCCTTAGAATAACGACGTATGTAGCAACTTTGTTCTCAGGGAATTGATTGTTAAAACAGAAGGAGGTATAGCAACAGGTAACTATGGAGATGTCGTGCATATCATACTTTATACCAGCGGTTCTCGGCCTGTGGGTCGCGACTCCAGTGGGGGGTCGAACGACCAAAACACAGGGGTCACCTAAAGTCATTCTGAGTCATAACTGTAGCAAAATTACAGTTCTCTTTTTTTTTTTTTTTTTTTTTTTGCGGGACCAGGGTTCGAACTCACAACCTTGCACTTGCCAGGCAGGCACTTGTGCCACGGAGCTATCTCCCCAGCCCCAAAATTACAGTTTTGAACTAGCCACCAAAATTATTTTTTGGTTTGAGGTCACCGCAACATGAGAAACCATTGCAGGGTCATGGCATTAGAAAGGTTGAGAACCACCGCTTTATACAAATAATGGCATTAAAGATCAACTCAGAGCTTGTGGAAGGCTGAGTATGGTAGAGAAAGTATTTGTGGGAGGAGATTAAGCTTGACCTAAATCTTAACATGTATCTAGATTATTCTTGTTGGAGTGGCTCAAAAAAACAGTATATTTCAGGCTTATGGATAAACAGTGTGAGGCAGGGGCAGAATTCTGAGTAAGTATGTGGAGAGGGGAGGATGTGCAGATTGGTGACAGCCAAATAATACAAAGGCACAGGGGCCTTGTTAAACTGCATTTAGCATGAGATACTCTTAAGATTCTCAGGTCCGGTGACTTGTAAACAATGGTTGTATAATGTGAGAAAATAGTTCACATTCTTCTAGTGGCTTCAGTACTGCTATAGTTTTGAATGATTCGTTATCTCATTGTTTTAGTTTTGCTATTTGTGAATGAAAATGAATAATCATGATCATTTTTAATTTTATAGTGTAGGTTATTCGTACTTGTACTTAGGGTCACTTTCTATGTAATTATATTGTGACTGTTGTAAATTCTGTGTATAATTTTTAAGCTGTGGCAATGTTGGGGATTAAACTCAGGGCTTTCATACTGAGCTACATCCCCAGCCCTTATTTTTTATGACAGGATTTCACTTAATTGCCCAGGTCTAGCTCTCACTTGTGACCCAGGAGGCTGGGATTACAGGCAGATGAAACCATGCTTGGCTTCAGTGTAATTGCTCTTTTTCTGTACCTTACATGTTTGCTTTTTTTGATGTTTTTTATTATGGAGATTGACCCTAGGACTTCACCGTGTCTGTTTAGTTCTGAATTCTTTCCCAGTGAAACATGGAAAAGGTTATTTAAAAAGGTAATTGGTTTATATGGTAGCATAAATCCCTTTTCTTTTTTAGCTTTTACATGGCTATTTCAGGAAGAATATTTAAATAATATATGGGCTCTTTTGCTGTTGCTTGAGAATGGGTGCTTAATTTTAAATATAGCTTAAAAGGGGCATATGGAAATTACTTTTGTGTAGAAAACATTTTTTTGTTCTTTACTACATGATTTCTCAGATCTGAATATAGTTTACGGAGCCAAGATTTAATTGGTGATAGGGATACTTTTACGTGCCAGCCATAAAAATCTTTCCTTTTCCCTTAAGGACTTTTATTTTATTGTAGAACTAGTGGTAAGAACATGAAAGTAAAATGTGTATCCATAGCTGTGACTTACTTCAATGATGTGCAAGAGAGGTTCTGGTCTTAGATATGTTGAGGAAAATAATACTAATGGCAGATTTTAATAATGATATGACCATATGTGATGTTGTTTATATACAGAAACATATAGAAAAATGTAGTGTGCATTAAATTGTAAAAACTTTATTACAGTAACATGATCACCACTTCCTCAAATTACTCTCCCTTACTTCAAAACCATCTATCCCTTCCTTAAAGCCCCTTATGAAGCACTGCTGGCAGCTTTCTCTCTTGAATGACATAAAAAATATGGTACATTTTGTTGTCAAGTGCCATCCAGTGGAAAGGCAGGCTTGAAAAAATATTTTAGTGTATTCTCATCCACCCTATTCACTGAACTTCACATTATTGATTCCTGGTAAGAATGAAAAATTTACAGTATCTTTGATTATTTCTTGTAGATGGCTTCATTCTACATTTATATCAAGTTTAAAGACATAGAATCACTGTAATGTGAAAAGTTTACACTACGACTTTTCCTCCAGTTATATGATTATAGTTTTTTTAAAATAGCATATCAAAGTAAACATAAGAAATTTAGAATTTCATTTGTAACTGTTGTAAACTTGATAACCTTTTCAAACACTAAATATGTTTTCAAATGTTTCTAATTTTTTAAATATCCCTGATGTGCTGATAAATTAAGCAAATCCTTTTTGGTCTTTGTGAATTCTTGCTCAGTAGTGAGTTGAATTGAGAGACATTTGGAGATTTGCTTCAGATTACAGAATAAATAGTGCAGCCAGAATTTAAGTTCAGGTATTCTGAATTCTGTGTGTATATACATTCTTTGTTAAGAAAGAAATCTCTATATTTTACTTTATTTGGTATTTTGAAACCTGAAGCATTTTTGATATATATATAGGTGAATCTTTGTATTAACTGTTAATTCTCAATTTCCTTAGAAATGATACTTTTGTCTTTTAACGTTCCATCTAAGGAGCTGTTGAAATAAAGAAAGGATAAAACATTTAAACTATGTTTAATATATATATATATATATATATATATATATATACACACACACACACACACACACATATATATATGAACTATATATATATATATATGAACTATATATGTGTGTGTGTGTGTGTATGTACATATAAAGTTTAATGTGTTGGTTCCTAAAATTTATTCTCAAAACATTTAAAAATTTACTGGGGACCTTACAGAATTTTTATTTAGCCCTATCAATAGCGAAGGTGTTACTAATTAAAACTAAAAAATACTAATATGTTATACAATGAGTGTTTGTAAAATTTTAAGGTTCTGCTATCCATTAACATGAATTTTTATGAAGATTAATCTAAAATTTTAAAAAGTAGAGTTCCATTATGTCTTTGAAAATCATTTTAGTGTTTGACTTAATAAAAAATGGCTAGATTCTCATGTGCTTCTGTGTTCAGGATTTTGATCTCACATTGTACCTATTAGACTAGAAAACTATATTTTTAAGAAGATGAGAATTAAAAAAGCAAATCATGTTTTAATATAAGTGTGAAAATAATTTTAACCTCTGAAAGAACATTTAAATAATTTTAATCTTTTAATATCTTCTGAAATGGACCTGGCACGGTGATACACACCTGTGATCCCAGCACTCAGGAGGTTGGGACAGGAAGATTGTTTTGAACTCGAGACCATCCTGGGTGCTACAGAAGTAAGCACAGGGCCAGCCCAAGCTGCGCAGTGAGACCCTTTACCAACCAATCCATCAATCAGTCAATCAATTCGGAAAGGATTTTAGAGATCCTGAACCACACTTTGAGAACTACTTCAGTGTGTATTACAATTTGGCTGAGAAGATCTAGTTGTATATGTTCTTTTTTTGGTAGCCTTAACTCTGCTAAGCAGTAAGACGGACAACATCAACTAGGTTGGGTTGAAATTTTATCCCATCAGGTAGGTAGGCTAAATATGCATTGCTTTTCCTGTAGCAGTGGAGATGAACCTATCATACATGTTTATCATTAAAAGCTCTAAAAGAACATTTGCTATTCCACCTCCAGTCAAAATTATTCTTTAGAAGAATGTTTCGAATTACAGAATTGTTTTCACCCAGTATAGTCTTTTTATGTCTGATTGTCTGTTTAAATGATTATCATCATGTAATGAGGTATACATCTTCTAATGATGTTTCTTTTTCTTAAGTGGCATTCATTTCTCGAATAGTTTTCATAACTTATTCTGCTGAACTAATATAATACTTCAGTTGTGCCAGTTAGTCTAAAAATTTGTCTCTCAATCTTTCATTTCTTTTTCTCCTCCTCTTTTTCTTTCCCCTCCCACAACTTTATCCTCCATGCTTACTCCCCACTTCGTCTTGCATTGAACTACAGCCCCACACTTTTTTTGTTTTAATTTTGATTTTTTGAGAGTGTCTTGCTAAGATGCTACTCAGGCTGGACTTGAAGGTGTGATTCTCTTGTTTCAGCCTTCCCATGCCCAGCTTTGTTACATTTGTGTCACCGTGCCTCGGTTCCTTCACTTATGTTTTATAGAACTCCTTCAGCTTCTATTAACATCAAGCCATTATCATTACAACTGGGATACAGTTTGCTGTTCTGATAGTACTAACCTGTAAAAGGTTTTTTATTATATCATATCCAAAGATGTTATACTTTGTTACTAAATTCTCTTTCTAATAATCTTCTAGAGTTATAATACTGTTTTGTCTTGACTTGTGAATTCTTACATTGCCACATGTTGATGTTAAGTGTGCCATTAAGCAGTATCTTAATCTATCAGTTTTTATTTTCTTTAATTGGGTACCTTTGCCATCATCTAGCAATTGGGCTTTCTTCATTATTTCTAGGTTTTCCGCCATTCTGAGGTGAAGTTTTTTATGTAGTTCCTGAACTTTACAGTGTAATACCCCAGGCCCTAAAAGCAGTTGAACTTACTCAGAGTAGTCATTATATTCCCTCTTTTCTTTTTTCTTCTGTCCATTGGGGAATGCAGTATTCATGTTTTTGTTTCCTATTTTAAAGTAGCATTATCTATTAGAAAAGATGGAAATCAGTTGATTACTACTCTTATCCAAGGGAAAAACATTTTCTTGTTCAACCATTGATAAGAGGACTGTTATCACTTTTATATGCTTCGTCATTTTTTTTCTTTTAAGAGATTGAACCATATAATCATAATGTGATAGGTTTTAAAGAATATAGAAGTATATATAGAAATGTGTTTTATTTACTGTGATTTTGCTATGATTTTTCCTCTCAGTTTATGACCAGTGGCAGTCTTATTATATACCAATTCTTTTCACTTTTTCATGATTGTGACAGAAATTCAGTTGTAATAAAGCCATTGTAATTTTTAATGCCATCTGTTTGAAAATACAACTTTATTTTTTTAACTTAAAAAAGTATATATAATTGTAGAAAATTTAGTATATTTGCAACGACAGGATGTAGTAACTTAGATAATGTGTAATCTCACCATTATCCATCCATAACCAGTGCAAATGTTTCAATTATATACTTTTAAAATATAGTTTTACATTGGATTATATAGTATACATACTTGTGGACCTGCTTTATTATGATTTTTGTAAGTTTTTAAACATGAAGAATACCAGATATATATCATATCATAGTTTATTAAATTCCCTCTTCTATCCCTCACACTACCTGTCCTGTGTGTTCCCCAAACAGTTCTCAAACTGCTACGCTCAGTCAGTCTTCCTGCCTCATTCTCCCAATTATCTAGGACTATAATAAGCATGTGCTATGTTGCTAACTAAATCTCTGGTTTTACAGATTTAAAAATTTTTTGGGTGGAGGGAGTACCAGGGATCAATCTTAGGGCCTTACGCTTGCCAGGCAGGCACTTAAGCCATGGAGCTATCTCCCTGGATAAATTATAGTCATTTTTTCACCATCATAAAATTCAGTGTACCAAAGACTCTTCTTTTAAGTTATTGGTCAACCATAATTTTTCTTATACACTTATCAGTAAAAATTTTGTATCCAAATATACAGTTGTCTCTCAGCACACGTGGGAGGTTAGTTCTAGTATTCCATGTGCATATCAAAATCTAAAAACATGAGTCACATAAACAGTGTCATAATACTTGTGTATAATGTACACACCTCCTGTGTATTTCCAGTCATCTATATATTACTTCTGTTTTCTCATATGATGTAAATGAAATATAGTTGTTTCACTGTTTCGAGAATGACAATAATACCTCTGAGCACATTCAGAAAGGATGCATTTTCCCCCTCACGTATTTCCAATTTTCAGCATGTGCATTTCGTTGATACATAACTTCTGGATACAGAAGAGTGATTATTGACAAAATACCTCCTTGTGTCTACCAGTTAACATACTGTAATATTTCCTGCACTTACACTATTGACAATTCTTCTGAAAAATTCCTACTTGTTTAATAGTAGGAAAATAATATTTTATTATTGAGGTATTTATTACTACTGAAGCTACATTTTTTAAGGAGGGTGTAGCCTGATTTTTTTCTTGTGAGAGTAACCTATTTTTTATTTGATTGAAATGTTTTTAATAAGATTTATATTGAGATATGAAAATATCTTTGGATGTTTCAAATGTTCAATTAGGTAGTCTATTCATTTTTTCATTTTAAGACTCTTTGGTGGTGTCCTTAGAAAGGCAGACCTCACTCAGCACATAGCTGAACCTGTCATTTTTTTTGATGTTTTTGTCATTTTATTGTTATTTGTTATGGGTATAATATTACTTAGGTCATATGTATCTTTGCTTTATTTTTTTGAAATTTGAATATATGCATATTGTCTAAAGTAATAAGGCTGTTTCCTGTCAAAGTTTTTAGTACTTCCACATTTGTCTATTAGATTACTTCATTTCTTTAGGTGGTATGAAGTTCCCATCAACTCCAGAATCATTTAGCTGATCTGATCTTGTTTTATTTTTTTCCCATATATATCTATATAGCTTGCTTACATCTCCCTTTTCCTCCCTTTGTGGCTCAGTTAAACTGGTGAGCTGCAAATGACTTGACAATAGGTAAATAAAGGGTCAAAATATATAAGCAAGATGGTTAATCCAGATAGAAAGATAGGTTTTAGTAGCTGCATTTGTTAAAATGAAATTCAGCGTGAATCAGCCTAGAAATTACTGATTGAGGTAATAGGCTTTGAGTATATAGGCTTTGAGGTTAGACACATGGATGAGCATAGCTCTGACAGCCATAAGTGATTTTGTTCAGGTCACTTCTATAAGTTGTGGTTTCCTTACTAGTTATGCATAGAAAATTACAATGCTTACCACATAGGTTAGCTCTGAAGAAAATGGTACAGTGCTTTTAAAAGGCTTAAAATAATGTTTAACAGATGGCTGTGCTGCCTATGTGTTATTTTATGTAATGCTGAATAGGTAGCAAACAGTTTAATTTGATTATTAAAAAAGTAGCATTTTTTCTCTTTTAATTTTTGTGCTCTTCATACAGTACGTAGCTGGCACAGAATAAAGGAAGCCATAATCATCTTGATGTTACTTGAAGGGAAAAAAAAATTGTGGTTGGTTAACCTTCTGAAGAGAAAGCTATGGTTGGATGGAGGATGAGCATAATTGAACAGCAAGAAGGGCAATTCACCTCTTAAGACTAGTATGCCTTGATAGAAGGTATATGGCATAGATTACACCGTAAGAAAATTTTTTCAGACTTAAGACTCCTTTAAGTATAATAAACTTTTGGTAAATAATGGGATTTGTTATTAGAAATGAATAAACGTTTGCTAAGTCTCATTTTATTGAAATTTTCGAAGGTTGAATTTTAATGACATTTAAAATGCCTGTGAACCATGATATTTGATGTTAAATATTATCTTGTTAATATATGGAAAAATATTTTTATTATGATATTAATCACAATGGGACTTAGAATTTAGTAATAGCACTGATAATATCAATTTGCAGTAGTAGTGGATTCTATAAAATATTTTGCTGTTAATTGGAATGCTTACTCAAAGAGTAGATTATTTTTTCAAAATGTGTACAGTGCCTTTTTAACATTGTCTGCCTGTTCATTTATTTTGAGTTATGGATGACAAAATGCTTCATCAGTCCTATATGAAGATATATATCCATGCATTCCTCCATATTGGTCATGATATTTAGCAAAATTCATTGTAGCAAATAAAATTTTAAGGTTCAGTGTTCTTTTCATATGTATTGATTTTGTGCTTCAGCGTTGACAATTACCTGGAAGGTATTGACATAAAGTATAAGTGAGAAAAACATTTTATTGTACAGCGTGTATTTTTGTTAGTAGCAGTTGAGTTGAATAAAAATATTTTGTCAGATTGTAAATATAAATAATTCTAGGTTTAGAAACTGCACCAACATCTATTGAAATATGACTTAAAACATTAATTTTTGTCAGTTTTATATATACACATTTATATGTATAAATATGTTTTTTTTTTTCCTGAGACAGTGAAAATTAGTCTGGTTTTTTTTTTTTTTTTTTTTCATGAGAATCAAGGAAACTCATCTTGTCATATGTATGAAAATAGAAAGTAAGTTTTTAAGCATATATTTAGATGTGTTTGGCTTCTGGCTTAATTAATGCACAGCTAATTAATTATAGCATGTGAAAAACAGTGTTTGTATTCCAAGTTGTCTTAATTAGGTGGTAAGTGACCTTGGTTTTAGCTTTGTTAAATTAGATTCAGTACCTGTAAATAATGAGCATTACTTACAATGAAAATATAATTTATATGACTGTCTGCAAACAACAGTGATTAGTGTAGCACATTTTCCCCTAAAGATACATGCCCAAATTTTCATGGTCATTGTATGATGTTATTTGTGTGTTTATTTTATTTTATTTACTTTTGTGTGTGTCTTTATTTTAGAATGTATTAATATTTAGTAATTTTCTGTGTGACAAACCAAACTAAGAATACATAATTTATGAAGTTTTACATGATAACTACTCTTTGTAATCATCCAATATTGTGTTTCAGATGAACTTAAGTGTCCATTTTAGGCTTTTTTGAGGATTGTTCAAATTTTAAGATTTTGTTCTTTTGTTATATTTATCTTTAGGTTTTTTTTTTATTATTTATTTATTTATTTATTTATTTTTTTAATCTTTAGTTTTAAATATAAATATTATGCTGTAGGGCTAGTGAGATAGCCTAGCAGTCTAAACTGCCTGCTTATGCAAGCTTAGGCAACTGCAAGGACTGTGGTTTGATCCCCAGTGCCACATGCTGTGCCAGCCCCAACCCCAGGGCATAAGCTGGCCATAACATAAATTAAAAAAGTATAAAAAATATATATGTGTAAAAAATAAACATTATGTTCTGTTAAATTTAAAATAATGTATTCTTTCAAAGAAAAGACTCCCATGGGGCCCGGCAGGATGGCTCAGTGGTCTAAAGCGCCTGCTTGGGAAAGGCTTGGGCGGCTTCAGGGACCGCAGTTCAATCCCCGGCACCACATGCTGCGCCAGCCCTGCCCTCGGAGCGGGCTGAGCTGGCCATAAAAGTGAGTGACTAAACAAACAAAGGTTCTGAAGCAAGAAAAAAATAAATAAATAAAAATAAAATAAAAAAAACAAAGAAAAGACTCCCTAAGTTGTATTAATTTTCATTGCATACTAGTACTTTCTACACTGTTTATTTTGTAGGACAAATGTAGCTTTTAAAAATTTTTATTTATTTGGCACAGCGTCTCACTATGCAGGTTGGACTCATAGTGATCCTCCTGTCTCAGCCTCCCCAGTGCTGGGATTATAGGCGTGCATCACCACGTTCAGTTTAGGGGCTCCCACAGCGTGCAGTATTGGGGATCGGATCCAGGTCCTTGTGCTTGCCAGGCAGGTACTTAAAGTACTGAGCTATCTCCCCAGCCCCAGCAACTCTTAATATTTAAAATACATGTCTCAAGAAATTAAGAAAATATATATACGACCTTTTTTTTCTTTTCACTTTGACTTATGAGAATCAGAAACCTTTTTATAGCCTTTTTTGTCATACACTGGTCCATTATATGGTTTTTATTTGTATGCTTTGCTTGAAACCCGAGCCATGAGTAGAGGATTATCTTATTGTAGTACATAACATTATTTTAGCTTCATAAAATAAGCTTCTGTAGCTTTCTTGCTTTTTCTGTTTTTAAAAAAAGTCTCTGTAAGAAGGCTTATCTGTAGCATAAAGGTATAATAGCAGTGTGTTCCAAAATTATATAGCCTGGAGTATCTTTTGGAGGAGAGACTTCAGTTGCTGGTTCAAATTTTATAGTGATTGTTGGTTTCTTTCAACTTCATATTTCTTAAAAAAGTAGAACATTATATATTTTTTAAACAAAATTAATCATTTTATCTGAAACTCATTGTGTTGCTACAAAGAATGCTTAGTATGTTGTGCTCTTATTAATTTTTTTTTTAAATGTATTTGGTACTGGGTCTCCCTGCACAGCTCTAACTCATAGTGATCCTCCTGTTTTCAATCTCCTCCGTGTTTGGATTATAGGTATTTGCCACCACGCCCAGTCTTACTGGCATGCTCAGCATGCTCAGAGGCAGGGCCGTTTCAGTGTGTGGTCCCAGGGATTGAACCCCGGTCTCTGCACTTGCCTAACCAGTGGTTAGTCTGCTAAGCTGAGCTATTTTACTGGACCTTCTTTTTAAGTTTTTACACTAGATTTGTTACATTGGCCCTTTTTTAAAAAAAATATCTGTTCTGTATTTTTCTGTGGATTTTTGCTAGCATTTGCTTTGTTTTTAGAAAGGCAAATGCCTCACACCCAAAATGAAGAAAGGAAAGGTTTATTTAGCTCACAGTTAGTAGAAGTTTCAGTCCATACTCAGCTGGCTTCAAAGTAGTGTTCCTCAAGGCAGAGAGCAGCAGTTCATGGTGATGGAAAAACCAAGAGCAAAGGGGGGAGCTGCAGCTGCTAGCTAGCTACCCTTACATTTGTGTGTAGATTATCTGCCCCAGGGCAAGTGTAGCACATACGTAGTAGCAGCATTGCATCATGAAATAATCACAAACTCTAGAAGCCGCCCCAATGATGTAACCTCATGAAGCTTTGCGGGGACAACTGGAAATGAACCATGGAAAAACCATAGTTTTTATTGCTTTCTTTTTTGTTTTTTTCTAATTTATTTTTTGGAACTGTATTTTAGCATTTATTAATATATCTTGTCTTTTTTATATTTTTTATTTTATTTTTTTAAGAATTTTTTATTTTTATTTATTTTTTCTTGTTTCAGAACCGTTATTTGTTTATTCATTCATTTTTATGGCCGGCTCAGCCCGCCCCGAGGGCAGGGCTGGCGCAGCATGTGGTGCCAGGGATGGAACCGTGGTCCCTGAAGCCGCCCAAGGTTTCCCAAGCGGGCGCTTTAGACCACTGAGCCATCCCGCCAGGCCCTATCTTGTCTTTTTTAAATCCTGTATTTTAAATAGACCTCTGGCAGTTTTGCTTTTTAAGTGTAAAATGTTAGTTTAAGCAAACTATAAATCTTGCCATACTGAGCTGTAACCGGCGGCTCTTTATTTTACAGTGATTTATACTTGGAAATATTTAGCTGTTTTCAATTCCATGATTCTTTGTTTTCTTGTGTCATATGTTGTCTGCAGCCTTTTTTTTTTTTTTTTTTTTTTTTTTTTTTTTTTTTTTTTTTTTTTTTTTTTTTTTTTTTTTTTTTTTTTTTTTTTTTTTTTTTTTTTTTTTTTTTTTTTTTTTTTTTTTTTTTTTTTTGTCATTTTGAGACAGGGTCTCACTATGCAGTTAAGGCTGGCCTTGAGCTCACTTTTGTAGCCCGCACTGGTCTCGAAACTCACACCGATCTTCCTGCCTCAGCCTCCCAAGTGCAGGGATTACAGGCACGAGGCACCACATTAGGCCTACGTCTGCAGCTATTGAAATAGTTGCTGTTTTCACTCAGAGTTAAATCTTAAGATAGTTATGTTATTTTTAATAAGAATAACTTAACTGTAGCATTTTAAAAGTGGAGAAATCCAGAAGCAACAACCAAGAAGTCATTGTTACTGTGAAGTCTTACTTGTTTTGCCTTAGTTTAGTAATTGTAACATTGTCTAATTTTAAATAAGGCTTCTCATTTTGTTACAACAATTTTTGCTTAGTTTCACATCTAACTATAAAGCTCTGATACAGGTTATGGTTTTTATTGTCTGTGTCAATACAGAAAGAGACCAAACATTATTGCTCCTGTTATTTAATCTACCATGAAATGTGATCTGTTATATAAATGAGTATGAGTTTGAGTTATTAGCTAAAAAATGTTCATCTCTTCTTTATTTGTAAAAAAGTGAGCATACTAAAAAACAATACATTGCTTACTTCACTTTATAAATCTGTCCAGATGTTTGATTAAATATTAATTTCTTTGTGTAAATTGCTAATCTTTCTACTTAGGTTAATTCAAAATGCCTCATCTCTTCCTGAGTATGATAATTACCCTATAAGTACTTTATTTTCATCCTAATTTCTATTAGGTTTAAGATTTTACTTAGTAATTCAGATTGTTAAACATTAATTTTATTGCTACTATGTATATCATTTGATTTACTTAGATATATTTTCATTGTTAAAATATTTTTGGAAACAATATGTCTGAATGATTCTCAAATGGTTAAATTTATGTTTTATCAAAAATTATTTGTTTGAAGAAAAAATTTTGAAAGAGAAAATAAATTTAAATTGTTTACAGTCTAGATGTGATCTGCTGTCATCTACCAGATAAGGTGTTTAATTTATAAAATTTCTTTTTTTTTTTTTTTTTTTTTGTCTTTTTGAGACAGGGTCTCTCTATGCAGTTCAGGCTGGCCTTGAGCTCACTTATGTAGCCCAGGCTGGTCTCGAACTTGCACCGATCCTCCTGCCTCAGCCTCCTGAGTGCTGGGATTACAGGCACGTGCTATATAAAATTTCTGATGTTAATCCTAAATATAGTAGATGTAAAGGTATTTTTAAATATAAATAATTGATGTTTTATGTACTTAGCTGATAAAAAGGTGAGAAATTTGGTAAACATTTATTTTGTATTATTTAAAAATAAAATAATTTTATTGCATTAAGTAGTATATGTTTATCATATAAAATTGAGAAAGGTAAAAATGCCAATGAAAATTATATAGTTAGTATTAGCCTTCTAGTATTTGCTCTAAACAAGATAGTTGTTCATTAGATGAGTGGATGTACAAAGTATGGTGTGACCCTATAGCAGAGTATGATTCAGTGCTAATGTTTCAAAAAGTTAGAAGAGGTGGCAAGATAGCTCAGTGGTCTAAAGTGCTTGCTTAGACAAGTTTAGGTAGGCACACGGAATCTGGGTTTGAATCTAGGCACTGCATGCTGCTCCATATCATCCTCAGGGTGGGCTGAGGGAGCCAAAAAAAGAAAGTTAGAAGAACTTAAATAAGTATTGCTGAGTGGAAGAATCCAGTCAGAACAGGTTACATATTCTGTAATCTAAGAATCTTGCTTTCTGGAAATGTCAAAAATGGAGATAAGAAATAGTGAGTGATTATTTGGAGAAGAGAGAAATGGATCAACAGGTAGACTATATGGAATTTTTAATAGTTGAACTTATATATTTTTTTTGGGGGGGGCGGGCATTACTAGGGATCAAACTCAGGACCTTGCATTTGCCAGGCAGATGCTTATGCCACTGAGCTATCTCCCCAGCTGAACTTAATTAATTCTTTACAATATAGGATACATGTCATTACAAATTATCCATTTGTCCAGTACTATAGAATGTATAGTGCAAACACTGAACTATAATGTAACCTATGGGCTTTTAAAAACTAATTGTTAGTAAACATGCTACAACTCTACAGATATATTTTGCAACATGAATATATCCCATCTGGACATAAGGAGACTATTTTACAGGTGACTCAAAATATCTTCCAATTCAATGATGCCTGTTTTTCAATAATTGAAGTACTTCTCTCCAATATGGATTAGCTAGTAGTCACATGTGTCTAATGTGACTGAAAAATTAAATTTTAACCTTAATTTTTATTACTTAGCTTATAAATAGTCTCATGTGACTACTAGCTGTAATCTTAGGGTATTATCTAAATCAGACAAAGTAGAGAAATACTGGGGAGTAACTAATACAGTTACAGTTAATAGTTGGTTGAAAAACCTAATCCTAAATACTGATTTGGTAGCTATTTTCTTCTGATTTTTTGGCCAGCTCAGCCCACCCTGAGGGCAGTGCTAGCATGACATGTGGTGCTGGTGAGCCAACCACTGGACCTCTGTGCCTGCCTAAGCTTGCCTAAGCAGATGCTTTAGGCAGCTGAGCTATCTTGCCAGCCTCTTAGTCTTCATTTTCTATCATACATGTTTTTACTTGGGTCCTGTCCAACACTTCAGTCAGTAACTTCCATAAAGATATTTACAAAACTTAAAGTGAGATTCACTTTAAGTAATAGTAGTGATCACTGCTAATCCTAATGATGCTGGATTTTAAAAGTTTCAAAAGAAAAAAATGAAATAGAAACTAAACTGTGTGGCATGTTCATTTCAAATCTTGGGCTTCAATATTTTGTAAAGAACAGAAAGCTGAGTATCACGTCCCATACCTGTAATACCAGCACTCAGAGTTCCTAAGGCAGAGGGAGGACTAAAATGTTGAGCCAAGACTTCTAGTCCCCCCTTCCCTCCCTTTCATTTTCTCCCTTCCTCCCTTCTTCCCTCCCTCTCTCATGCAAGCCAGTGCACTCTCTCTCTTGTCTCAACACACACACAGCAGGATATGGTAGACTTGCCTGAACAAGAATACATGTTGAAAAACAACCTGAAGGTTTTTACTTGATTGCACATTAAAATTGCATTGATTGATTGCTGTTACTGCTTAGGTTATATTCCTAGAACTTTAACATCTAGTCCAAAATCATTATCTGATCTTCCTGGTGAAATTATATTTGAAATATTTTCAGTTTAAGAGGCCATTTGTAAAGAGGCACATTTAAAAAGAAGCTGAGTGACAAATCGTTATCATTTGAAACCAAGTATATATTTCATTTTGTTTGAGAAAGGAAGCACTTAAGAGTAAAGTGAACTTATATTGCCTTCCATTGACTTAAAGTATTTTAAGAGGTGTCTTATCAAAAAGCTGTTACTATCCATGACCCCACAAGATATAGGTAGAGTGACAGATGATAACTGGTGAAACTGATGGGATTCAATAGAAGGCAAGATTATTGTCAATGACTAGTCTCTGGCACTACCGTGATTTGCTTTATAAGTACCTTTTAGCAGAAACATACTGGAGATGGATCCTCTAGAACTAGTTGTCAGTAATACCAGTAACTATTGAGCATTTACTGTCAGACTCTGCTAATTGCTTTTTTTAGCAGGTGAAAAAGCTGAGAGTTTATGGGGGTTGCTAAAGATAGAATTAGCATATATGCATGCACATAGCATAGAAAAGATGCTAAAACAAGTATGCACGAATCAATATTTGCTGTGTTACATGTTTCTTTGCAGGTGGAACTTGATATTAGCTCCTTTGGTAGTGTTTTATTTTCTCATTTTTAAGTGGTAATATCAACATTAGTGTTTTTCATATGTAGCAGAGATTCACTGAACATATTGTCAAATCAAAGCAATGTAATATGTTTTTTAGGCAAAGCACTTATTACCTAACGTGTGGGTCATAAGTAGAGGAAAATGTTAGGTATTGTTATCTTGGTAATATGTGAATTATTTTGTATATTTTTCTCTCTCTATTTGATTTTTAATTTATTTTAATCATTGTCAACACCTGGAGCTAATTATTTGTTACATGTAGATCACCATAACAGATGTTTCCACATATTAGTCCATGTCACTGTACTGTATGGAGCACTTCTTAGGGTTTACAATGCAAGCTTAGAGAAGAGCTTCAGGATATAGAGCTCATCAGCAATCACCTCCTGCTTGGTTCGCTGATTGACTGTTGTTCAGCGTTAACCTGGTGTTTTATAGTTTCATAAATTTGAGAAGGTTTTAAATTTAATTGACCTGTACGAAGAAATATGTATGAGACCAAATCTCTAACTTTGAATGGAAGTACGGCAAGTAGCCTTTGAAAGTATAAGCAGACATGGCACCAGTGGGTTTGTACTAACCTGTATTCCTTTAAATTCTGTAAAGAACTACTTTCAGAAATGTCTTTTGTTTAATAATATTTCAGACAGAAACATTAAATATATCTATAACAGATGGAGCAGAACAACCAAGTAGTTTAGTATTTTCAATCTTAGTTTATACTTTATGATGTTTTAAGGTTCTGCTTGTATGATTGCTTCAGTTCACTACTTTATAACAATGAGAAGCTCTTGGAGAATTTTTTAGAAAAGAAAAGAAAGTAGTACACACTGATTGGTTCTGAACCTTATAAAATGGTTTGGAGGATATTTTGACTAGTTGTAGAGAAGTTATCCAGGGAGCCCTTTCCTAGTCCAGGCAACAGACATTTAGGACATTAAAGTAGAAAAGTAGATTTGAAATGTGTTTAGTAGTTGAAATCTAAATGAGTGTTGGATTGGATGGTAGGGATGAGTTGGGTAGAGTAGGGTAAGGTGTTAAAGATGCGTTCATGGCTTTTGCTTTGTGTTGTTGCCATGTAAGGTGATAATACTCGGAGAAAGTCGAAGTGAGTAGAAAAATGTACACAGTTTTTATGTATGTAGAATTCTTTTTTTTTTTTTTTTTAATTTTATTTACTATTTTTATTCGTCTCAGAACCTTTGCTTATTGACTTATTTTTATGGCCGGCTCAACCCACCCCAAGGGCAGGGCTGGCGCAGCATGTGGTGCCGGGGGTCAAACCGCGGTCCCTAAAGCTGCCCAAGCTTTCCCAAGCAGGCGCTTTAGACCACTGAGCCATCCTGCCGGGCCCCTATGTATGTAGAATTCTAAGAGACCTTAAGATCTTTAGTGGAGATAACTAGGCAGTTAATATATGGAGCTCAAACAAATGAACACTTCTCACCGTATGCTTGCTATGCAAGTTAAGGAATTGTGAACAGCTAATGAAAGAAGGTGGAGTTGTGGATAGTCTTAAGGGACACTGGAATGTAATAGTAATGAAAGTGAGCCTAAAAGGGGTAGCAAGGCACATTGCCAGAGTGGTAAGATGTGCATTAGGAGTAGTTGGTCAGCTAATGCAACTACGGATGCCTGCAATTTCAGCGTTCTGAGAAATTGAGGTAATTTATTTCTGCAAATTTGGGTAAACTTAGCAACTTACTACAACTCTCAAAACTAAAAGAGCAGGGGATGTAGCTTAGTGTAGTGTGAATGTGAGAGAGAGACAGATAACATAAATGATTGTATGTGAGATGTGAATTTTATGTGTCTTATGTTCTAGTCCCACAATATTTGCATACACATATGCAAGTATTTCAAAAATGGTATCTGACTAGCCATAGAATTTCTAGATACTAAGATGATAGCCAAAGGTTGATAGTAGATTATACATGACTTATATCATTAATTTATTGCTCTTTTTATATTTATGTAAGCAAAGTTAAGCAGTCTATAATATTACTTGGTAGAAAATGCAAAGAATGCAGGGCTGGTGAGATAACTCAGCAGACTAACATGCCTGCTTAGGCAGACACATGGACCAGGGTTTGATCTCCAGCATGCCCTACCAACCCCACCCCCAGAGCGCACAGAGACAATCATTGAGACTGGGTGTGGTGGCTCGGGCCTGTGATCCCAGCGCTTAGGAGGATCACTACAAGTCCAATCTGTGTAGTGAGACCCTGCAGACACTGTACTAAGTACATGAAAAGAAAGAGAAGATACAAAGAATGCAGATAAAGTGATTTATTATTTAGTAGAATACAGTGTTGGATAAGTGTGATCACTTGTCTCTCATGTTTGTACATATTTGCCTTAATTTCATCTTTCGCAAGTTTTGTAATAGTCTTAGATGAGCTTCTTAAGTATTTTGAAGGCAAGTGTCATTTTCTAGTATGGTCCTATTTCTCCAGGTTAAATACAAGCTAGTTCAGCTTTGTTTATATAACATTTACTGTAAACAGACTATTCACCATCCTGATTACATATTTAAACTATATTTCAATTTTTCATTACACTTTTAAATGTATAGATTAGAATTGCACTCAGCATTCCTGCAGTTCAATCCATATAGTATCCTTTGAGATCTTAGAAGCACCATTATTGTTATGGTTTAATAACTGTAAGTCTCTCTAAGACCTCATGTACTCACATGTGGGGCTTTTGGAAGGTGGTTGAATCACAGGAGAATGATACTCACCAGTGGATTTGTCTACTGATGAGTTTATAATTAATTGTGATGCTTGGGGGTAAAGCCTGGTCAGCAGAGCTGGATCCTTGGGGGTGTACCTGAAAGGGTCTGTCTCCTTTCCTCTGCTCTGAATCCCTCTCCCTGCTTCAAAAGCCATGCCCTAGCAAGCCTCCTTTGCCATGCCTCCCTGCCTTGGAGTCAGCCAAGTGAGGACTGAAATCTGTACAGACTGTGAGTCAGAATAAACCTTTTCTTCTTTTAAGTTGTAGATATTGAGTATTGTATCCTAATCATGAGAAAAGTAAGACAGATATCATTGATACATTAAATTTCTTTCTTCTTTTTTTTTTTTTTTCATTTATGTATTTGGTGCAGGACCTCACTACACAGCTGAGGCTTATAGTAAGCCTCCTGTTTTCAGCCTCCCCAGTGCTGGGACTACAGGCATGCAACACCACATCTGGACTTGGTCCCAAGCTCAGCATGCCCCAGGGGCGTGGCCGGTATGGCATGCAGGAGTAGGACTCCAACCCTGGTCCCTGCACTTGCCAAAGCAGGCAGTTAGTGTGCTCTGCTATCTTGCTGGCTTTAAATTTCTTCTTAGTCTTCCTTGCAATTTTTGTTCAAAAAGTAAATTGGTACTGGCTAAGTATCTCAGTGAACTAAAGAGCCTGCTTAGGCAGAGCACAGGACTGGAGTTCAATCTCTGACTTGTCCTGCTGGTCCTGCCCCCAGGGTGCGCTGAGATGGCGATTGAGACTGCTCCTGGACACGGTGGCATGCACCTGTAATCCCAGCACTTGGGAGGCAGAAAACAGGACGGTTACTATGAGCCTGATCTGTGTAATGAGACCTTATCCTATACTAAATATATTAAAACAAAACAAAACAAAACCCTAAACTGTCTCCCTTCCTAGCCTTTCTTGCAATATTTGTGACCAATTTTTTTTATTTTATATAAGTACATAAAACTTACATTTTTATACTGACTTCCAATGCTGCTTAGATCTATCTAGGTGATATCAGATTCATGGACTATATAAGCACTGTTAGTTGGTTTCTACTCATTTATGTGTCTTTGCCTTTTTTTTTTTTTTTGGTACTGGGAATCAAACTCAGGACCTTGTATCTGTGAGGCAGGTGCTGTGCTGCTGATCTACAACCAGGCCCTTGCTATGAAATTTTTAAGATTTATAGTATAATTTTCCTTGGTGTATGATTTAAAAGGTTTAATATTACTTCTTACTTTCCTTTGTGGTAGTACTTATGATTTGATGATTTTGTTGGAATTTTAGCACCCATTATAGCATTGTTTCTGTTAGAATAATAGTGACCTAATTCCGTATACAATGGCAAGTAAAATCTTCTTGAGAGATAAAAACAAGAACTACAAATCAAAAATTACTTTCACTTGTTAAGAATATGGCTTTTTCAAGGAGCGACAAAGTGATTATTTTGGCATCTCAAAAACTTTGTCTTTTGCCGGGCGTGGTGGCTCACCTCTGTAATCCCAGCACTTGGGAGGCTGAGGCAGGAGGATTGGTGCGAGTTCGAGACCAACCTGGGGCTACAAAAGTGAGCGCAGGACCAGCCTCAACTGCATAGCGAGACCCTGTCTCAAAAAGACAAAAAAAAAACTTTGTCTTTTGATTACTTCATGACTTTCTATGCATTATTTTAATGAAGGGCTTAGTATAATTTGATTTACTGAAAAAAGTTATGGCAATAAGAATTCTAAGAACCTTTGTCTTTTCAAAAATCTTTAACAAGATGACTAATATATCGGCCAGGAAAAGTATGTTACCTGTTATTGTCTGTTGTGTATTCCTTAAATCTTATATCATTTATACCCAGAATGGTGAAACTTGCCTTTTTTTTATTTATTTATTTTTTTTTGGTCTGAGAATTGTATTCTTCTATTTGAAAAAAAAAAAAAAAATCTCTTTAGTAGATGTCTATTTCTGAACCCATAGCTAACTTTCCTCTCCTTGCTGTCATTTAATTTGAGAGCTTTGGGAACTTTTATCAGTGTACAGAGTAGTGATCCAGACAGCTGTGCCTTTACAAACAGTCATTCTGAGTACCAAATTAGTTTATTGTGCAAATCTTGGATGCAAACTGCACCTGCTCTCAATGTGGATGGAAATGGCAAATGTTATAGAAAGCTTCATTTTGAGATTCTTTAATGGCAGCTGATCTCAGAGCTGCGCTGGAGATTATTTATTTTGACGTTTAGAAGTCTTGCTAGTTAGAGCTAAACATCTTTCTTGTCCTTTTTGCCAAGACTGAGGTGCGTTATTTTTAGCTGCTGATAATGCTCTTTGTGCTGTGATCCTATGTTTGGGCGTTGCACTAGAAGAGATCTTAACAAATCTAGTTTTTTCTTTTTTTAAGTTATTTTGGGTTAAGATTTTATAGCTAGAATTTTGCTAGTCTTCACTATATATGAACATCACATTTTGGATTGAATATAGCTAAGAATATATGCAAGGGCATCTGTCATATAATTTTATTGTTGGAAAAATGGTCTTATTTTAACAATTCTTTGGGAGTTGCTGGATTTAAAAGAAAGTTCATCCTGTAAGTGCTGGTTATTTCCTGTTTCAATTTCTTTTGGATATGGGGGAAAAAGTTTATAGGTGTGTGAGGTAATCTTTTTCTTAATTTCAAGTTTCTCTAATATTTGTTACCGTAAAGGACAGAGGCTGTGTTATTAACAATTCAAAATACCTATTTAAAATGTTTTCATGAAAGATGAATGTACAATCATGGTTACTAGAGCTTGGGAATAGGAGAGAGTGATCAGAGTGGCTGCATTAGGTAGGTTCACACTATACGTATGTATTGAGATTTCAGACTTTAGCCCAGTCAATGTACAATTAACATGTTCAATATGAATGGTAGTTTTTTGAGCGATTACTAGGAATTGAACTCAAGAATTTGCACTTGCCAGGAAGGTACATCTGCTGCTGAGTGATATTTCCATCCCTGAATAATAAATTTTTAAAAAATACTTTGAAGTTAATACTATTTAAACGTTTATCTTTTTACTACCCCTAAGTAATTTTCAGTGTAACTTTATTTCTTTATTTTTTTCATACTGGGGATTGAACTCTGGATCTTGCACTTGCCAGGCAAGTGTTTATACTATGGAGTTATCTCCCCAGCCTTCTGTTAGTTTTAAATCATTCTGGCTCCTCAGCTGTTTTTTTTAATAGCTTTATGAAAGACAGGTTCAGATATCATATAGTATGCCCATTTAAGTGTAGAAATAATTGCTTTAAAATATGCATGGATATATATATATATATATATATATATATATATATATATGTACATATAATTATTACCACACTTTTAGTACAGTTAAATCACCTCAGAAATGAAACATAGACCTTCAGTTGTCATTGTCCCCCCTTCTTCTCTCTCCTATCCTTTCTCATCCTTAAGAACCACTGATCTTCTATTTTGGACATTCGTTAGAAATAAAAATCATACAGTGTAGTTTTTATATCCAATTTTTCTTCCAATTATAAAGATACTGTCAAGGTTCACCCAAGTTGAACACTACTTCATTTTTTTTTTTTTTTTGTAGAGGAATTATATTCCATTTACAGATATGCCACCTTTTGTTTATGCATTCATCAGTTGAACATTCTGGTTGTTTCTACCTTTTGTTTCTAAACAGAAAAATTTGTATACATGTGTTTGTATGTTTTTCTGTTTTTTTGATTGTATGCCTAGGAGTGGATTGTTGAGACACACAATAATTTTTTGTCTAACTTGGAAGAATCAACAATGGTTTCTATGGTGACTGTACAATTTTACATTTCCACAAGCAGTGTGCAAGAATTCCAGGTTTTGTATATCCGCAGTGCTTGCCAATTTTAATTTTTATAAACTATTAGTGGTTGTTATTAAGGATTGTATTGAGTGTGTAGAAAACATTGTAATATAGTATGATCTTACCAGTGTTAAATCCTATACTTCGTGAATGTGCACCTTTTTTCTCCATGTATTTATCTAATATTTTTTTCTGCAGTGTTGTACTTTTCAGTATTTGCCTTGTTAAATTAATTTCTTAGTAATTCTTTTTAATGCTGTTATAAATAGAATTTGTTTATGAATTTCGTTTTCATGTCATTCATTGCTAGTATATATGAATACAATAGATTCTGTACATTTTGCTCTTGTCTCTTACAACTTTGAGGAACTTGTTTATTGGTTCTAATAGTATTTTCTATATGTAATTATATCATCTGTAGATAAAAATAGTTTTATTTCTTCTTTTTCAATCTAGATGTCTAATATTTCTTTTTCTTGCCTATATGCCCTGGCTAGAACTACCGTACAGTGTTGAACGTAAGTGGTGAGTTCAGACTTTCTTGTCTTCTAATCTTAGTTGTTTAATATCGGTCTTTCACCATTGTGAAAAGATGCTCTGTATAATGTTAGACACAAGTTTTTATAGATGTGCTTTCTCTGGTAAGGAAGCTCCCTTCAAGTATTCATTTATTGAGTGATTTTATTCTAAATCAGGAAATTTATTTTATTTTTCATCTATGTCATGTAATTTATTTTTACCTCATGGATATAGTATCATATATCAGAGGTTTTCTTTTGTTGAGCCAACTTTTTAGTCTTAACCTTAATCTCACTTTGTCATAGTATGTAATTTTTTGATACAGTGTTGGAGGTGGCTTGTTAATATTTCTTGATCTTTTGTCCATATTTCAATGAGGTAGTGACATACAGTTTTTTTGCAATGTGTTCATCTTTGTTGTCATTAGCATTGATCTCATAAAAATAGTTATAAATGTTCTCTTACATTTTTTAGAAGGATTTATGAAGAATTGGTGTTAATGTTATTACATATTTATAATTCAGCAGTGAGATCATCTGGGCCTGATTATGTGTGTGTATGTAGTTTGATGACTGATAGATTTTTTGTTTGCACAGGTGTGTTCAGACGGCATGTTTTTCTTTTTTAACGTTTCAGCTTCATACCAATGTAGTTTTATTTTGTCAAGAAATGCACTTATACTTACAAGCTTGTGAAAACAGATTTCCTCCAATAAGGACCTGTCCCCACCCATAGCATTGGCAGCAGTGGTGCTGGTGGTGGCACCGTGGTCATAGTCGTGGTCAGTCAATTGGTCTGTTCTGAATTGAATCCATTTGTTAGTTGTTATCTTTCTAGGAGGTTGTGCATTGCATCAAATCTGTTTTATTTATTGATAAGACAACTGTTCCACTATTCATTTTTTTCTCTTTTTAATTTTGTAAAGTTAGTAGTGATGTCCTTCATGTTGGTCTTCTTTGTTATTTTTGTTGTTGTTGTTGTTCAGTCAGTGTAGCTAAAAGTTTGTTATTTTCATCAGTTTTTTAAAAATCACCCTTCATTGTCCTGGATTTTCCTCTACTGTTTTTCTGTTTCATTTATTTTTGTGTTATGCTTATTATTTCCTTCCCTATGTTTCCTTTGAGATGTTTTTATTCTTTTTTTTGTGTATCTGAAGGTTGAAATTTAGGTTATTGTTCGGTGGTCTTTTTTCTTTAGACATTGATACTTGCAAATTTAGCTCCATGCCCTGTTCTAGCTTCACCCTGTAAATTTGCTTTGTTCTTCCATGCCATTCAGCCCACTGTTTCTTTTTTTTAATCAGTTTATAAAGTTTGTCTTACTTATCCCATATTTATGAATTTCCTAGTTTTGGTAAGTAATTTCTAATTTCATTTTGAACTATTTCTGTTCTCTAAATTTACTGAGGGTTATATTACAACCTTGTATATGACCTAACCTGGAGAATGTTTGTTTTTTGAAAAGGGTATATGCTCGTTTGGTAGATAATGTGTTCTATAGATGTCTGCTGGGTTTAGTTAGTGTATACTGTTGCTGAAGTCTTCTATTTATTTAACTTGGTTAGTTTTGTATCCTTTACTGAAGGCTTTAGTTATTATTGTTGAATTAATAGATTCTTACTTTATTTTTCTTTTCAGTGTTTTCATTTCATGTGCCTTGGTATTCTGATAATATTCATATATATTTGTATTTTCTCTCAACACATGCACTTTATAATTTATTAAACATTTTGTATATTGGAATTATCTTATGTAATCTTTTGACTCAGAAATCTTGGATAAATACTTTTCCTAAGATGTATCTGCTAGCAGCACAATCTCTTGCGTTTATCTGGAAATGTTTTGCTTTCACTTTTGAGTGAAAGCTTTGCTGCGTGTAGTTTTTGGTTGAAAAGTATTGTTTTGTTTTAGCATTTTGACTATGTTATTCCACCGTTTATGGTCTTCATTGTTTTTGCAGAGGTTATTGTATTGGGACTTTTTGTTTTGTTCTCTTTTGCTTTGGTGATGGTAGGGATCAAACCCAGAGCCTCCTGCTTTAGTAGACAAGCACTGTATCCTGAGCTACATCCACACACATTTTGGTATTACTTTAAAGTGATACATGAATTTTCTTTTCTGCTTTGAAGAGTTTTTGGTCTTATCTTTAACTTAAAGAATTGGTGGGGTTGGTCAGATAACTTAGTGGACTAAAGTGGCTGCTTAGACAGGCACAGGGACTGGGGTTCAATCCCTGGCATGCCATGCTGGCCCTGCCCCCTGAGACACACTGAGATGGTGACTGAGACTGGGTATGGTGGTGCATGCCTGTAATCCCAGCTCTTGGGAGGCTGAACACAGGAGGATTACTACAAGTCCAATCTGTGTAGTGAGACCCTATAGACCCTATAGTAAATATAAAAATGAATGAGTGAATGAATGAATGAATGAATAAATAAATAAATAAATAAATAAATAGATAAATTTCTATAAAACTCTTTGTGTTTATTATATGTGGAGTGTATGTGGGCACAAACTTTTTTTAACGTGTGAAATTGAAGCTATCATTTCTTATAATATTTTTGTGTGTGTTTCTCCTCTGCTTTTGTTGTGTATTGTTATATAATGCAGACCCACAATTTTCTGCATATCTGTTCATAATTCTTTATTTGTTTATCATTCATCCTTTGGATGTTATAACCTTCCTGTTTGCTGACTTCTACTCCAGCTCAATCTGCTGTTGATCTCTTGACCTGAAATTTTGTAATGGCTATTATGTTTTTTTATTTCCAGAATTCCCATTTGATTATTTGTGAAATTTTGGTTTATATCTCCTGTATCTGATTTGATTGAATCTTCTTTAACTGTGGTTTCATTTAGTTTTTTGAACATACTCATACTTATTTTACAGAATTTTTTTTGTGTTGAATTTGATACCTGCTCATTTTTTACAGATATTTCCTGTTAATCGTGTTTCTCCTCCCCTCACTGTGTGCGGATCACACTGCCATGATCTCTTGCACTTCTTTATCCAACCACCTGCTGGAAATTGAGAACAGATAGCTGTTCTTTGTCTTCAAGGCTGTTACTTACTTTTTAAAAAATTTTGTTTAGTAATTGTCTAGATTACTTTAGTGAAGACAATTTCATCTTCCTTCAACATTTCCCTGGGGAAGGGGTTGAAAAATTGCTCTGCAAACTAACCCAGTAAATTTGTGGTTCTTTTGAGAAAAATAATTGCAGAGGCCTTTCTTGACTTGTGTTCTGTAGGTTTCAACTTAATGCCAATACTACAAAGAAAGTCAGTCCTATTGAGAATATTGGGAATGATCTGTTTTGATGGTCTCACTTTTCTAAAAATCTCTAAGGCTGGACTGTGAAAGAAGCAGTAAGGGCAATGACATGATTCTTTCTGAGTGACCCTCCTACATTAGAAGCTGATTTCTCAGTGGAGTAGACAAGCAGTAAAGAGGATCCCTTTGCTTGTCTAAATGATATGATGTGAAATGTGATTATAAAATGACAACCAGTTAGGAGTCAGGGCAAGCATGAGACCTCATTGTTTCCATGGAGCTTTGCCCAAAGACCATTACTGAGAGCTGAGGGGAGAAGACAGTTACCACAATACAGCCTGAGTTGGATCTGTCTTAGCTGTGTATATGTGGGAGGAGATGAGAAAGGCTGATGTCCTGCACCTCCCAGGAAGAAACCCTCTTTGCCTTCTGCCAGTCTCTTGCCAAATCAAGGCTCTTGCAGCAATCTTGTAGAATCCTTCTGCATTGCTAATGTGGGAAAGAAAGTGGTGAGAGTGATTTTGGTTTTTTACAAACTTCTTACTGTGGTTTGTGGTTATACCTTTGAGGAAATATTTTATTTGATACATGCCCTATGGACAGTATCTAGAGGCTTTCAATAGTTGTTTTATTATAATTTCTCTAGTTGCACTGGCAGTGTGTAGGATCTTATGTTGGAAGTTGATCTCATAATTGTCTTTAGTAGTACTTTAATTTGAAAAGATGGTTAGGGTTTATTAGGTACACTAGTAAGTGTTTGTTCTAGTACCTGCCATATAATAAGTGTATAAATTTTGTAGGTATACTTAGAATTGATAGGATATCATTTTCTTTTTTGTTCCTTTTTTGTATATATCAGTAAAATGAACAACAAAATATACATATAACATCTTTTATATACTCAACATAAGTTTTGTTGCAATAATTTTATTTGTGTGGACTCCTTGATAATAGAATTTAGTTAATGTAACATCCTCACATTCGAAACTAGAGTATAGCAATTTTTTTTGTGGGGGGGATTGGGGGAACTGGGTTTCAAACACACTACCGTGCACTTGCCAGGCAGGCACTTGTGCCACGGAGCTATTTCCCCAGCCCGTAGCAATTCTTAAAAGAAAATAAAAACATGTACTTCCAGATCATACTTGAAGTCTTAAGGCTTTTAAGATTAGTGATATTATGTAGTTGTGGAATTGGAGGTCTCTGTGTTTAACATAGGCTTATGACTCTGAAATCAGTTTAATGTTTAATAACTGCTGCATAGAAATAAAAGATATGCATCAAAAATTTTAAATAAAGTTACATAAAAGATTTGCTGCACTGTGTTTTAGATGCCAGACACTGGGTTTTAAATTACAGGTGAAGGGCTGGCAAGATGACTCAGTGATCAAAAGCACCTGCTTAGGCAAGCTTAGGCAACTGCAGGGAGCATGGTTTGATCTCTAACACCATATGCTGTGCCAACCCCACCCCCAGGGCAGGCTGAACTGGCCATAAATAAATAAATAAATAAATAAATAAAGTGTAAAAATTTCATATATACTCTTGATTCATTAAAATGTTATAATGGATAACTCTAAAATGACCACTGTTATGCAGAAGGATGTAAGGAAAATGGTACTCAGAGCTGTGAAAAACTCAGAACACTATGTTGAAAAGCCAGAACTTTGCAATTTTATTTGGTGTTAATAAGATACTCAATGTAAGAGTTTATTACTATGTGATTTAAGAGTAAGGTATTAAAATCATAATTATTTTAAAAAGTTAACTCATAATTTTAATTGTATAAATGTAAATAGCCTTTGTAAAATTATTATTAAACTTTTATTCCTTTGTTTGATAGGATATTAGTAACTTGAAAAGTTAATTTTGAGCTAATAGGCATTTTATTTGTTTTCCTCTTCTACTAGTTATTTGAATTGCTTGGACCTGAAGGACTTGATCTAATTGAAAAGCTTCTTCAGAACAGAATAACAATTGTGGACAGATTCCTTAATTCTTCAAGTGATCATAAATTTCAGGCTCTTCAAGGTAACTAAAAGAAAGATTCATTGGTTCACACCTACATCACATTACATTTTTATATCCTTTGGTCTACTATATAATTTGCTGGTTCCATTCTGTTCAGTAGATATTAGGTATGGCAGAGTATAGAAAACTTTAAGAGATTCAAATAGGATATCACAATGTTTCAGTATGATATTTTTGGTAAAATGTGAAGTCACTTATAGTAGCTAATATTTTTAAAGCAAATACATATAGTATTTACTATGGGCCATATGGTACTATAATTTCTCCTCAACTTTGAAACTGGCAGGTGTAAGAATAATTCATTGAACACTTGCATAACTTCATTACTCACAAATATTTTGCTTCCACTGTCCCTTTTTTATAAATAGCCACACATATACATATCTTCATTTAAAATTTTGGCTGTATAGTATTGAGTTGGAGAAGTTGTAAGATTTCTTTTTTTTTTTTTTTTTTTTTTTTTGAGACAGGGTCTCACTGTGCAGTTCAGGCTGGCCTTGAGCTCACTTTTGTAGCCCAGGCTGGTCTCAAACTCACACTGATCCTCCTGCCTCAGCCTCCCGACTGCTGGGATTACAGATGTGTGCCACCAGGCCCAGCTAGAAGTTGTAGTATTTCACTTATAAAATTTTTGCTATAATGTAAGAACAGTGACAGTCTTTATTTGGGATTTACTCATCATCATGCTTTGTAGATTGAACACGTGGAATTTTATGCAGCTGTAACAATTTCAAGAAAATTAAAAATTTAGCTAGGAAGCCAAAGTTATAAAAAAAAATATTCTGATGTGTGGTAATAGAATGATTCTGCACTCAGGTTTCAAGTGGCAAACATGAAAATGAAAGTTCTTACCTTTATCCAAATGTATTTTCCAGCTGTACAAATAGTTTAAGCTGTTTAAAGCTTAAGAAATATACTTTCAACATCTATGTTGACTTTTAAATAAATTGTATAATGATTACAGTACTAAAAGAAAATGTTAAAAACAGCCTTGTTTCTAAGTCCAGAATTTTTGCAGTACTGATAAGATGTTCTCAGAGGTTGTTTTGGAGTTGTTAGATATTGAAAGATTCAATTTAGCCTGTCTTCTTGCAAGCCTGTGGGGGTCCTAGGTATACTGCACAGTTCTAAAGTGTCTTTCTCCACGAGCGATTCCACCTATAGTACAGTACCTAGTGGGACTCATTGCAGGAAGTCAGTATGGATTTGGAAGCATTAAAAATAATTATCTGTGAGTGAAAAATGAATTAAACATCTATTCCTACAATATAAGTTCTGAGAATATGATGTTCCTTTTGTTAGTCTCCTAAATGTTATGGCAGAAATGTTTACTGATTCTAACATTAAATAGCAACTTTAATATAAAGGGAAGTCCATTTCAAAACTGTACATGATGAGCTGGCACTTTTGTGTATGTTTATTATGTTTCACTATTTCTGTTTCATAGATTTTACCATTTTAGGATAAGTTTTAAAGTGGCACACTTTCTACCTCAAAATAAATACTTAAAGTAAATGTTTTGAGGACCAGAGATATAGCTCAGTGGAATAAGTGCCTGCCTGGCAAGCTCAAAGTCCTGAGTTCAGTTCCTGGTACCACAAAAAAAATAAATAAATAAAATAAAAATAAAATAAAGTAAATGTTTAAATTTTTAAATAATATGAGTCATCAGTCTTCCTTGAAATGTTTTCTACTCTTCCCATGCTGTACTTTCCCTTTTATTAAATATTAAATCATTAGTAACATTACTGTTACTTAAGAATGATAATTGGACTGTAGAAAATTTTTGCCATTCAAACAAATAAACTTAGGACTAGCCAAATAGCTTAGTGAATTAAAGCGCCTGCAAGCAGGCTTAGGGGCTGGGACTTCCCATCCTTGGGCCTGCCTTTCTGGCCTTGCCCCTGGGGTGTAAGAATGGGCATGATGGTGCATGCCTGTAATCCCAGCTCTTGTGAGTCTGTAAACATGTGAATTACTACGAATCCCATCTAGCAGTGAGACCCTGAACACCCTGTAGACCCTTCCCTAAAATAAAATTTAAAAAAAACCCGACCAAACAAATAAACTTAACATTTCTAAAGGCTGTAATAAAGAACTTGACAACTGTATTTTTGAAAGTTTGTTTAGCTGGGTGCTGTGGTACTTGTCTGTAAACCTGGCATCCTGAGAGGCAAAGGCAAGAGGATCCCAAGTGAGTTCATTCTGGATAAAGTGGCAATGTTACCAAATAAAAAGTAATGGTGTCTCACTTGCTCAGTGAGAAGGCCTTAGTTCAAGCCCCACTACTGTCCAGAAAATGAAACAAAAAAAGAAGATAAAAGATAGTTTTCTAGGTTTTTGTTGTATGTTAATGAAAAGTTATTTTAAAAAATATTTTGAATTAGAATAATCTAGAAGAAAGATATTTGGAGAATTTTATTCATCATTTTGTTTACTTATTTGAATATTTTTGATGTAAGTTTTCTGTTCAATGATTCTTCAGAATTGTTGTAATTAGCAAATTTTACTTTTTCATTATAAACATAACTTAAGTTTTTAACCATGTCCCATCTTTTTCTTTATCAAAGTCACTCTTAAAGGGCAGTGCTTTGTCTTTTAGCATTTTCTAGAGCTTTTGCTGATTTTGAGTCTTTAGCTATTTACACATCCCTCCTATTCTATATGTAAGAATTTGTTAGTATTTGTTCAGCATACAAGATATAGGCATGAAATGTCCAAAAAAGTATTAGCACAAAATTTTCTTTTAAGTGAACTAAGAGAAACTAGCCATATACCTATCTTAACTGTCTTCTGTCCTATATGTATGCATGTGTGTGTGTATTCTCTTTTTTTCTTTTCCTTTCTTTCCTTTTCTCCCATCATAGCTTTTCTTTTCTTTTGTAAAGTTTCTTCCCATTCACAATATATGTGGTACATTTTGGATCTTATTTACTCCTTCAGTTTCTCACACTAATGGATTGTAGTATATTCTGAGATCCTACAAATATTTCAGTGAGGTAGATGTATGTTCCTTTAATTTTAATTTCCTTGTTTGGATGATCACAAGTGTGGGTAAAACTATTGTATTACATTTCCTTAGAATATTAATGACATTACTATGTAATATGTAGTATGTCACTTACACTAGTTTCACACTTTCAAAAATGTTTAATACCTATTTATAACACATAATATTATTCACATTTTAAATTCTTTGCTTATTATCTGTTGCTGATTGTGTGAGATTCAAACAAATTTACTTTTAGTTCAGAGTATATATGAAAACTATCAGAATGTTGATTCTATCATTGAATATTAATCATAAGTTCAGTTATTATAATACTGGTATAGGACTTCCTCAGAATGTCTTATAAGACTTAATTGGAACATACCTTTTTTGGAGCTGTTCTAATATATTAAAATTTAGTTCTGATGCAGATGGAATTATGTTTTATAACTTTGAGATTAGATTTGAGTTACTTTCCAATTTATGGCTTATAAAGTGGTTCCATGAGGAGGTAGGTTATTTTATGTGCTGGGAAATTAAGTGACCTACTTGAAGACATATGAAGAGGCAATGAAAATATCTGAAAATTGTAAAGATTTGACCAAGAATGCATTACAAAGCAGATTTTCTTTACTGGTATTAAAATTCCTTCTATGTTCTATATTGAATCTTGTAATTGAATGAAATAACTGGGATTAGACTCTGTTAGAGTATGGAGCAAATCTCATTTTTTTCTGGTCTTTCAAACCTAGCCATGGTGCTGGATGTAGTAGATTCTCAATATAGTGTTTTTTGAGTTGATTGTTTTAATGACATTCTTCTCAGTTCTTTATGGCTGCAGTGAATCAAGGTATTCATAGATATAATTAAAAAGAAAGTAATCTGTTAGAAAATTTATACTGAATATTGAGTTCACCAAATGATAGATATACTTGCGTTCCTTTTCTTTCATCTTTCTCTTCTCTTTCTTTTGTCCTTCTTTGTTGTTATTTCAGTATAGGAGGTTGAGGGGCTGGGGATATAGCTCAGCATCACCTCCTGGTGAGCGCGAGGTCTTGAGTTTAATCCCTGGTACTGCAAGGGAAAAAAAAAAGGCAGTATTGGAAGCTGAACCCAGAGTATTTACTCTGAGCTACACATGCCATCCCTTTTTTTAATGTTAATTGTGAGATAGGGTCTCTATAAGTTTTTAAGTTGTCTAAGTTTGGCTTGAATATTTGGTCTTATTTCATCAACCTTCTATGGTGCTGGGTTTATAGGCATTTACTGCTATTCCTCATTGGTTCTTTCATTTCTTTTGTAAACTGTACATCTATGAAAAAGTATGTGATGTTCTTACTTAAATTGCTTTGCCCAATATGTATAAATATCTCCTGAAGGGGCCCAGCACGATGGCTCAGTAGTCTAAAGCGCCTGCCTAGGAAAGTTTGGGCGGCCGCAGGGACCACGGTTCAATCCTGGCACTACATGCTGTGCCAGCCCTGCCCTCAGAGCAGGCTGAGCCGGCCACAAAAATAAACAAACAAGTAACTCCTGAACTAATACTAAAAAGACATGCCAGGCGTGGTGGTGCACGCCTGTAATCCCAGCACTCGGGAGGCTGAAGGAGGAGGATCAATGTGAGTTTGAGACCATCCTGGGCTACCAAAGTGAGCTCAAGGCCAGCCTGAACTGCATAGCGAGACCCTGTCTCAAAAAGACCAAAACTAATAATAATAATAATAATAATAATAATAATAATAATAAATAAAAAGTATTTTATTATGAATAAGTCCTAACATTTTCAACTTAACAGAGTAAGATCTGTTACATAGAAAAAAGTTATAACTATATATAAAAATTTTTATTTTATCATTATGCTAATCATACTTACAAACACTGCTAGTTACTACATTTTTGAAATTACATAAGTGGTTTTAGGATTATAAGTCTAATTTTTATGTCACTGATGTTATATGTAAGAATTTGTTAGTAACATTAAACTATTGAATTTGTAGCAAAATATTGCTGACTTAAGTCACTATGTTTTATCATTTAACTGTTCTTTTAAATTTTTTTAACTATTCATTTACTTATTTGTTTGCTTGATATAGGGTCTTACTCTGCAGTTCAGATATATAATGATCCTCCTGTCTCAGCCTCCCCAGCACTAGGATCACAGGTGTATACCCCCATGCCTGGTTTGGGGCTAGCCTGGCGCACAAGGATTTCGGGGCCAGCATGGCATGTGGTACTGGGATCAAACTTTGGCCCTTGCACATGCCAGGCAGGTGTATAGATTGCTGAGCTATCTCCCAACCCTCATTTAAATATTATTCTCTAAAGAAATATCTTTAAGCATGTAATAGAGTAGATCAGCTTTAAAAAGTGAATTTTTAGAGTTTTGTGCTATTTTGCTTTTTAGTAGAGAAAAATAGTTTACATGAAGGTTAAATCACATTTGAGATTTAAATTTTGTTATATTTAAAATTTTTCTCGTAGACAACTGCAAAAAAATTTTGGGAGAGAATACCAAACCTAATTATGGTTGTCAAGTCACTATTCAGTCTGAACAAGAAAAGCAGTTGATGAAACAATATCGCCGTGAAGAAAAGAAAATTGCTAGACGAGAAAAAAAGTATGGAGAAGACGGAGAAGTATCTGGAGAAGGTGTTACGTGTTTTGATCCTAAGGAATTGAGGATACAAAGGTAATAAAAACCAGAAGCTGAAAAGTGCATGTTGTAGTTGCTTTTGTGCTCACTACAATTTTTTAAAAAGCTTGTATAGTATAAATGATTCTTATACTGTAGTCTCATTTTCTTGCTTGGAGAGAATTTTGTTGTATAAAAATCTGTTTTTCTGGAATCAAAAATCCAGCCATCTACTTACTTAAGATATTCTTCCTTGTATCCATATAGGTAAGAGATTAAGATTATAAAAATAAGCTATTTCTTTATTAGGACATGTTTGTAGTATATCATGTCTACTTTCTTTGTGGGAAATTAGTACATTTGCATAGCACATCTAGAATTAAGCTACTTAGGAACAAAGTACTGACAGCTCAGTTATAGAAATCCTACATGAATTTATTTTGATATTTGGCTTTTGTTTCCTAGCTAAATACTGCTTACTGTTATTATTGTTGTTGTTTCGAAATAGAAGATAATAGAGGGAAGACTTGATTCTTTAAATACCAAAACATTTTTGAAAATAACTTGTTAAAAATCTTTGGATTAAAAGAAAGTAAAATATAAAGAATATTAAGGCAAAGTTATGGAATAATGTTGTCTAAATATGTGCTAAATTCTCTTTTCTTAGTAAAATTTTTCTGGTTTGCTAGTACCTTCATATAGCTGATTTTCTTCTCTTTATAATGGAAAATTACCCAAAATAATGACCTTTTTAGTATATGCTTTCCTTTTCACAATGAAAATAATGAATTTGGCCTATTGTTTTTGTATTTACAGAGAGCAAGCACTTTTGAATGCTAGAAGTGTTCCCATTCTGAGCAGGCAGAGAGACACAGACATTGAAAAAATACGTTTTCCCCATGTTTATGATTCTCAGGCTGAAGCCAGGAAGACATCAGCATTCATTGCTGGTTCGAAGGTGTGACACGGGTGTACAGTTACTTGTATTGTCTCTATTCTGAAGAAATGGCATATGATTGTTTTGTTTGTGTGTAAAGTAGTAGTTTGGTAAAATAAGTTAAATTTTATTTAAAAATATAGGAATATGATACGTTTCAATGTAAAGTTCTTAAAACAGTACATATTAAGACTATGCTTGTTTGTCACTGTTGGTGTAGTTTGTATTTTTGAGTTAAGTGTACATTTGTATGTATGTGTGTATGTTTGTTTTCAGGAATATCATATAATTAATGTACACCTTAAGATGTAGTAATGTACTATATATTTCATATCTGATAGATAAATGTTTTATATATACTTATATATATTTTTAGTTTATTTTCATTCAAAGTAGTTAAATGTGTTTGACAATGCTATGTCAAAAATGCTAATAGTATTGTCTGACTCTTTATTTGAAAAACCTTTAACAGAATAGTTGTTTTATGTAGCATTATTATTAGAATCTTATTTTTGATGTTTATAGATGATTTTACCAGAAGGAATCCAAAGAGAAAATAACAAACTTTATGAAGAAGTAAGGATTCCCTACAGTGAACCAATGCCAGTTGGCCTTGAAGAAAAGCCAGTTTATATCCAAGACTTGGATGAGGTAAGATGAGCCTTTTTACCTTTTATACTTTTGAGGGTTAACCCTGTTATGAGTAGATTTGTGTTAGAAAAATTATTTTTAAAGTTAGTTGGTCATCTGGAAGATCCAAAAAAAAAATGAATGTTTAGTTATACAGGTCTTGCTTCGACTTGCCCTTGACCACCCAGCAAGAAAAAAAAAAAAAATCCTTAATTACAATGCATGGAACGCAGAGCTAGATTGGTGAGATGAGCTTTAGGAGGCTTAGATTCAATAGCCTCCAACATCACAAGCTTCACTGGTGGCACACTGCAATTGCAAAACCT